>JAOEHI010019602.1:0-28209 GCA_025447815.1 Percopsis transmontana | reverse complement strand
ACACTAGCAGGAAGCTCACATCTGTGTAACAGACTGTGGACACACGCGCGCGCACGCACACACACGCACACACGCACACACGCACGCACTAACCTTGAATCAACTTGATGGCGACATGTGGTCAAGATGGATTTAAACTAAGAAATCTTGTCCAGGAGAAACACGAGAGCAGCGTTCATGCGCCTGGCATCTGTTTAACAATTCACCTGCAAACATTCACGGGACCTACTGCACACTCCTGAGGTGTGTGTCCTTTTGGCAAGAGTTTAAAGACCCCCATGTCCAGCGGGTGACGGAGAGCGGGAGGCAGATTAAAGAGGAAGTATGTGTCTGTATTCATTTGCGTTGGGTATTTTTTACTGGTAAGGAGAAAGGATACAGGGCTGCTCGGCCTGTCGTAACGGCTTGGGGTCACATGACAAACATGTCGCTTTGGCGTCTGTGATTAGGAACACCAGGTTGGTGCTGGGGAGCTTCTCAGCACGATACATCCTGGAAGACACACACACACACACACACACACACACACACACACACACACAGATCAGGGGACACATGGACAGTCAATGAATTGAGGAGTCTGTAAACATAACATGCCTACGGGTTACAGTTATAATAAATGTCTGGCCTGAAAGGACACACGGGTCATGTTAAATTACATATGGATCCCTATTTACACATAGGGAACGCACATTCACGCACACCATCTCTCTGTCTCTGCTAACTCCTTGCTTCTCTAGGGATTGACTTTTTTATGGCCGTCATTAAATTTTCTGTGTCTATAGTGGTTAACATTTGGTGGAAAAGGGCCGGCACGTGGGGAGCATAACTGTAATTCTATCTATATTTAAACCCCAGACGGTTTGAATTAACACACACAGATTTCAGAGCAAAATAAATTTGCAGTGGTGTGTGAACGTCTGTATTAGGGAGTTTGAAGTAGAGCCAAGGACGGCGGAAAGACTAGATAGAAGAAGAGTCCTCGCTTTCCTGTGCATTTCCGTTCACTGACACATCAAGGTAATCTGCCTCTGATCACAACCCATTAGACAGCAGCTGCCTGTGATCAAGCTGGAACGCAGAGAAAGACCAGGAAACCGGCATCCATTCTGGAGCAATCCCCGAAGGCCAGTAGAAAGTTTAGGAAGCAAAATCATCCAGGAGAAAGACAGGAGGCGGAAACCTCTCACAGTTCATCAACACATGTACAGAAATAACCCACAAATGCTTGTTTAGTCAGACCACTCTCGCCTTATGGTACAAAAGCAATTTATTAGGACACACAGAAGTATGCTATTTAACAATTTATCTTTGGCGCAATGGCTAGTCCGGGGTGCTTCTACTCATCATTCTGGTAAGTATGGGTGTATCAAAACAGCGCCTTTACCCCCGAATAGGCCTGAAGCACACATGATGTGTACAACCATTGAAAGACAAAGAATAGGTGGAGCTGGGCAGGTGGTGGGTGTTCTGCAGTGAACGTAGCAAGGAAAATAGTAATGGAGGATGGACTATTTAAAAGAAATTTATTCATCAAAGGTCCAATGAGGTTGGTGTAGGAGTGTCAACTGACAGACAGATGACTGACAGCAGTGGGAGGACTACCGTGGCCTGCCCGAACTAATGCTACGCTTAATAACATACACTTAAACACATACACACGCACACACACCTGGAGCAGTTTCCACAGTCCAATACACCTGCATAGGATCTTTCATCATTGTCAAAGAAGTACTGCGTCTGCTCTGTGATGCAGCTCTCCTTAAACATGGCATCTGGTATGTCATCTTCTGCTGACTCCACTAGAAAGAAATGAGAGACAGGAAGAGGGTCAGGAGGGTGAGTACAGGAGACGAACACGCTATCGTAACATTTAACTATAAATATATACTGTACATTTTCCATCCCTGGGTTTACTGACGGGAGAATATTGCTACACAGGCCCCACATGGAAGTGGTTCAGACCCAGACTCACAAACACACCCCAGCACACATACAGTATATGCTATAGCTGGCCCTCGCTAGCGTTTGCAATATGTATACATATATAAACAACCACGTATAGGGTTTTTGTAATAACATAACGTGACATAACGTAACGTTCCATAATGTAAAAATATGCAAATATCTAGAAAAACATAGACAGTAGCCTATATATGTGTATTCACTGTATTAAAGATAATGATACAAAAATTGGATAAAAAATGTATCACATTTTTAATATGACGATATCCCTAAAGCAACCTTAAACTGAGCCTCACTTTGAAAACCACTGCCAGTCAATCATCCGGTATTTGTCATTACTCACCAGTGTCTATCATGTTGGGGAGGATGAGGCTGAACAACAGCTGTTGGACTATTGACCTGGACGCAGTGCAAAACAAAGACAATGTGACTCGTGATTTAACTAGCTGATATTCAGCAGCCAAGCAACAACAACTGGACATCTGTCTGAGGACATGCATCTATTGTTGTCGCCATTGTCCAGGGACGTAGCAGTCTATTATTGTGCTCTATGTTTACAGCAGGTGGGCAGTCATACAGGAAGGGATGTTGTAATGTTATATAAAGTCCTTGTCCCGGGTTGACCGTCCCCCGTAGCAAAACGACCACTCAGACACCTACTGTACACGCTACAGTAAAAAGGCACACCCACTCCCACACTAACTATTCATAATTCATGAATGGTTTAAACACATTTTCACACAGCACACACAGAGCCTCTCTATCTCTCTCTCTCTCAAACACACACTCACACACACACACACACACACACACTCACAGACATAAACACTGACCAGGCAGCACTGGAAGCCCACCACCCAATCCTCAGCAGGTCAGCTATCGTAGGCTGGAGTGCAACAAGTGGGGAGATAAAAAAAGCACAGAAATCATATTTCAAAACCAAAACCAGATTAGCGTCAGGCGGACGTTCTATCCATGAGTCAGAACAGTGGCATAGCAAGTGATGGGGTTGTCTGCTTGTCTGAGCGTCTGTCTCACCACGTAGACCGCGCGGGGTGCCGCCGCGGCCTTGCTGTCTCTCTCGGGGTCGCAGACAGACTGGTAGTCGTAGGTCTTGTTGAAGGAGTACAGAGAGGTGTTGACAAGGTTGATCATCAACACAGGGTCTACCTCGCCGAAGAACTGACCTATCTGGACAGTCACACATAGACACACACACACGAACACACGCACACACACCAAGAGACGGAGACACCGGAAGAAGTGGGATTCGGTAAGCCAGTGAATAGTGATGTATTGCAACGAAAAGCCTGCTGAAATGAAGGTATTGTCTGCATCTTCTACATCTACATCTGTTAAGCTAGCCCTCCATAACCCCCCGAAGACGTCAGATTTATGACTTTCAATATTAAGAGGACATATCAGGATGCTAATCCATCTGCTAGAAGACCGTATAGTCCACATTCCAAACATCATGACAGTAACAGGGGTCAAAGGTGAAGCAGCAGATGTCCTATCTATGTTGCTATATCCTATTGACATACAGGGAATTGTAACAGCGACGTTTTCATGGTAGGGATGAAGGCTTACACGAACCGGACAGCCACGTTCCTAACAGCTAGCATAACGGACTGGAAATCTTCGCGACCATCATCCCTTTGATCCTCCTCCAGAGGCTGGTGTTTTACCGTAGCGGAGACAGGGAGGTGGACTACCGTACTAGAGGGGCTTTCAAGCGGCTCTGAGCCAACACACTGAGCTCATAACTTAATAGATGAGTCGCCAGCCCTTTATCTGACCTCTAGTGATTGATGTGGCTGATGGAACGGACTGACAAAGGTTGGGAGGACCCGTGAGGGAAGAAGGCGAGGTAAGAAGGGCCAACACTTTTCGAACGGGACGTGTGCCAAAGAGACTGGCTGTCATGCGATGGGTGTGTGATTTCACTGCTTACCGACCATCACGGTTCATTATGAGAGGAATAGAAACGCTACTGGCCGATGTGCACTCACCAGAGTAATATATTCGTCCTGATTGGACATCAGGAGGAAACCTCCATCGTCCAGGATTACACAGTCAACGTGCTGCAGAGAACAGCGGTCATTCATTGTGTGTGTGTTTCAGCTTTCAAACAATATAGAAGCATTGATCAGCAATGCCAACACAAGTCAATATCCAATTGTACACCTTTTGACACCTTTTGTTGATGGTTATAAAAATACAACTAAATAGTATTTAACATGCAACACAATGCTTTCATCGTAGATGAGTGATGGAAGCAAAGCTCTTGTTTTGTGTTGTAAATTGATCCATATGCCGTACAGAAAACTGCATGATGAAAGCAGGCTATGGATAATATAAACAGTGAAAAAGTTGTGTTATTCTTGTTGTATTATACTATAGATTTATATTTAGCTCACATTTAATGGAAATGTTAATCTTGTCCATAAAGGCTTTAAAGGACATAATACATTTGACATATTAACTACAATAAATGTATATTTGTTGATACTAAGGTAAAACAGACATACTGTATACTTAGGAATGGTTATAAAGTAAATGTCTTTGGTAAATGCATTCGACACTCTATATTTAAACAAACATTAATAATTGTGTGACTGTACCTTATCATTCCTCAGACAGCCACAAATCTCATCCTTGCACTACAGGGAGAAAAATGCAATAAATGTACTCAACAACTAAATTTATATAGGAAATGTTAGCGCATGCTATAATGGTGAAGTTTCACAGGCACCTACGTTCACTTTTAACGTAGCATTCATGAAACTGTTCATCCAGGATGACACATTAAGTTTAACCCCCACCACTGTAAAACAAACAACGGAATTAACTGGGTGGGCATTATGTCGTTTTATTTGTTTCACAGACATTCCTGACCAATGGTCAAATCTGGTCCCTGGAATCACTGACCTGCAGGTTTGAGCTTAACATGATGAATGTGAAGGTCCACAGCCTTGCTCACCAGAATACCAGACTCATAGCCAGCCTCCTTGCTTTCTAAGGACAACAAGGAAAAAATCAAACAGGTAAATGTAGAGGATCCTTTTAAAGGTACACTGTTCAATTGCCCCAAACTGCCCAAGAACCCCAAATGTCCTAGCTGTTCACGTTTTGAAACATATTAATAAGGTAAATCGCAGTTTCCATGTGATTTTATGGCTGTTACAGAGTATTGTCAAAGTGTAAATGTTAGGAAAATGCTGCATAGGGTTACCAATTATGTATTCCAAGAAACCCAGAAACTCCCACAGCACAATGTGGCCATGGCACATGGCTCTGGGGCAATGTAGGGTTTTCGTGTGCAGGAAATAGAAAGAGGCTAAGGGGACGGTCTTGGCAAGTAAACATCTCCCCTTCAGCTATTGTTGCAGTGAATAGCCTCCGACAAGGAACTCATTAACACAACCGGAGTGGAGCTTAGCGAGCAAGATTTAGAAAAGTGTATTATTGTTGTGGAATGTAACCATTGCATGGATAGGTTCAGCATCCGCAAAATATTGGTTATATTGGCATTTGAAACATACAGCTTTGGCTGACTGGTCTCATTAGGTATGCGCTATCTGGTTTGACGTCCTTGTTTTTCCTAACAGACACACTACTATGTATTTACCTTTGTTGTAATTGGTGACAAATTAGCCACGCAGAAGACCAAAGGTTCTGCACAGCATGCCTCTACAAATCTATTTACAAGTGACACACAGTACCATGGAGAGCCTAAACTCCCTGGCCATCTCAACCATGATTTGTCAATGTCGTTGAAAAAAATAAGTTTTATAATGTCAACGTTGCTATCAGACCCTTGATTTGGATGAAGGGTCTGAGTGTGAGACCACTATTAATGATGGGTTTTAAATTTTAATTTAACATTGTTGAGTGCCAACTGACAACAGAGTTGGCCTTACTAGTGTGGCTAGTACTGTCTGAACACATGACAGCATTTAATTTGCACTACTTTGAAGAAGTCAAAACTGTTTTGGGAAGCCCCATCAAATTTGTTTCTTTTTTTTGTAATTCATGTACTCTTGTTGGACAAGCCAGTACATGTGTTAAAACAGTGAAACGGCCTTTACGTTAAACTAAAGAGAGGTCAGCCTGCCCTGGCGTCTGCTAGAGAAATCAGCAGAGCTGACAGGGAGTGTAAAGGGCAAGAAAGGAGAAGGGTGGAGATGAGGGGTAGATGACACAGGAGGGAAAAGGAGATGGAAGCGAGTGGTATCTGAGGCCTCTAGGGCAAAATCATTGCCAGTAGAATTTGAATGATCTCCAAAAGCTGAGGAAAAGGATAGGCTAGCTTCCAGACCACACTGAAGATGCTCAGACAAAAAATAATCTATATGGAAACTTACTATTAAAACACGGAGCAGTGAAAATGTAAATCTCATTGTCTAGGCTCCGCTTGTAGAAACTGGACTCATATGTTTCGGGATTTTCAGTCCACTCTTCCCCAGCGCTGAAAGAGCAAGCACGCTCACATCACACAATATATGGACCATAATAGACATAAAAACACACAGAAATGTCTTTGAAGAACTATCTGAACAATTTAAATTTAAAGTCTAGAGCCAAATTTTAGTCATAAAAATAAGGATCACACCCAAAGCAATAAATATATACTCTATTCAATGGACTTGGTCCAGTAAAAGCAAAAAAAGGAGATTGTATTTCATGTTTTACAGTCAAGAGGAATATGCATTTATCTCCAGTTGCAGTCCTGTATTCTAACCAACTGAAGCGCCTAAGTGTGTATATAAAGAAAATTGAGGAAAATGAGCATTTCTCAGTGGAATGGGACCACTACTGCCAGGTTGTGGGAGATCATGTAAAATTGTGTAATGCTCAATCCTCCGGAAAATTACCCGTATCACTAGCAACACCTACAATCCGATCGAGCAATTTCAAAACAAATAGGGCTCTAGTTTCTGGACGGCACAAAGCCAGCGGTAGTGCTAACGCAGACGTAATTGTCATTACGTCTGCGTAACTCTCTAATTTCCCGGTGCGCAATGACATTGCTTGCGCCGAAATGGGCGTAGGGGCGCAGAAGAGGGCGTGTCAATCAGAATCAGATGGCGCAGTGCTAGTTTGGTGTCATAATAAAACCAAATATTGCGCTAGCGTCTACGCCTGGTCAGACCACGTCTTACCGCAGACCCAGCCGTTGTGTGGTAGTTTTCAGCTTTAGGCGAAGGTGCATTAAGCACAGACTTTTTCAAAATCACACATGCCACATTTGTATATGTTATGTTGGCCTATTTTATGAATAATTAGGGGCACAACTGAGGGGCACAACTGAGGACATCAGTTTTGACAGTTTCCTCCCGGAAGAAGCTTTTCTGTTGGTCTGAACTTTCGCGGTCTATTACGAAATTGGCAGTTAACCATGACAGAGAGCGAGCTGCTGTTAAAAGGAATGAGAGGAGGTGATTTGATTGGCCGTAATTAAAGACCCCCCACCACTCCTACTGATATTTATTCATTCTAATCCAACACTATTATAACTGTGCCGCCACCACCACATGTTCTGAAATTAGCAAAAAAGTGGTGGCCACACCTTAGATCGTCTTGCGCCATGGACCTGAGCCTCCACTAGCGTCTTGACCGGGAAACTAGGGCCCATAGTGTCAAATCCACAACTACAACTGCGATTGAGATGTATAGATGCACCATACCTTCTGGGATAAACCCTTGTGATCCCTCCATCTGTGGCTACAAAGCGGGCTACTATTCCGTCCCTAAGAACAGATATACATAAACACTAAAGGCAATGCATATTAACATCCTAGTGTGTGCTATTTATGGTCTTTGGTAAGCAAATAGCTCCTCTCTAAAACTCTAATCTCTAAACAGTCCCCTTTAGGGTATATGTATGCACGTGTCTGTTTGTGTCTGTGTGTGTATCTGTGTGTGTGTGTGTGTGTGTGTGTGTGTGTGTGTGTGTGTATGGAGGGAAAAAAATCATACAACTCATATGTATTTCACATTGGAAACACATTGATGTAATTACTTCTGTGTGGTTGGGTTAAGCTGCTTTCATCATTTTTCAGTGGTTACATGTGACCAAATCTCCCACAGTAAACTGCGTCTAAGAGTCAAATCATCAGTCAATGCTGTATTGATAGGAGAATATACTCGATGTGCACAAACAGAATGAATAGAAAAGGAAGCAATTCCTCTTTAAAAAGGTGCTGTAGGTAGGATTTAAGAGCTATAAATTTAGTGTTATTTCTTAGAAATGCCATAGATATATGTTATCAGCTATCAGTGAGTGAAATGCTCTGTGAGAATATCTGCTCTGGTTGATACTGTAGCCTCGGTCTCTATATAAGTAATTTCGAATTTTGACGGTGCCCGAAAGAATTCTGACCATATTTTTTGGATTGTAGATTTTCAAAATTGTTCTTTCGTTCTTTTTTAGCTGTCTCTCGTTGCAACTCTCAAGTCCTACCTACAGCAGCATTACATTGCTTAAACTAGCGAGCCGTGGCATATGTCTGCAAAAAAAGATTTGCTGTCCTGATTTGCTGAGCATGTGTTTTTTTTTGTTGTTATTTCACCACAAGTTGCTAAATAACACGGACAGGTACATCTGGCACATAGCCCAGAGTGTTTCATGTGTCTGCAGTAAAAGCACTTTGAGGAACACTGCTGTGTGACAGCTATAGTAATTGCTGGAAACTCACAGTGTTTGCTCCCTCCACAGTTTAACCAGCTCAGCCGTCAGCCCTGCATCCAGGAGAAGTCTTCTCACCAGGGAGGTGTTGCCTTGAGATTCAACAAGATGACATACATTTGGCCCTTTGGCGCCATCACATCTACGTGTAACACGACCGTAACAGTGTTTGTTATGGTATGTCTAACTCGGTCAGCTGGCGACGCTCTGCAGTGGGAGCATAGACATTGTGTAAATGGCTTGTGACGGGAACGTACAGTATAGCTAATGAGGTCAACGCCACATCAAGACAGACAGATAAACGCTGAATAGAATTGTAATCAAACGCGATTCTTACTGCAGTTGTTCTGGTGCTTCTTATAAGCATCCTATTTCACACAAAGTATAACCTTTCATAAGCATTATATCAGCAGATTCAAGATAATACATTGCATAAACAGAAACCAACCGATGACTTGACCTTGGATAATATGGACCAAGGATACTCTATCCATTCGATGAATCATGGTGATGCATTGTAACAGTGAAATTCATTAGAGGATTGACAAATCAAACGAATCAGTTGAACAAGACAGCATCAGGATTCTAGGAAACTCAAACAATCAGGCTAAGGTCACCCTGCTTGGACCAGATTGATCAAATGACCAGCGCCATCCTGTGACCTTCACAGGACCAGCATGATATCACAGTAGGAGCGTGATGATGTAGGGGTCTTTGTTTTTACAATAGTCATAACAATATATGTAGGGAGCTGACATCATATGTCGCCACGTGGACTCACATGCATCTGGTGTGTTTTTATCGATGTACTGGTTGATGTCCAAGAGGAACTGGGTGTTGTTTTCGGAGATTGTTACATCCTTGCAGTACTCCCTGGTGAGACAGTATCCAACATTGTCATCATTCCCTACGGCACCGCAAAAATCAATACTTCTTTAGCTTTTTCCCAACAGCTGGTCCCTCGCCATTTCCTCTCAAGCAACAGTGGGTTGTAGTGTGGTGCCCACCCACCTGGGAGCGATGAAGGTGTGTCCAAACTCATCAAAAGTCTCCAGCTGCATGGTGTTAAATGCTAAGGAGCAAAGAATTAAACAGACCTCAGTTTAGAAGAACATGTTGCGCGCTAGGTGAAAAATTATGGAAATGTTTAACTGTTTACTGTACTGAACCCTGAACACGCATACCACGTGTGCGCACGCACACTCGCACCTACACGCCCAAACACAAACACCCATATTGTTGCTTGATAGAGATAGACGGGATGGAAGAGGACATAAGTGGATGCAAAACACTTGCCTTTTTGCCCTGTTTTGACCCCAGAGAAAGAGGAAACAAGAGAAAGTAAAGAAATTAATGAAGGAGAGAGACAGAATATTAGAGTTTTCATAACAAAACTCTGGGCGTTGTATCAAGGAAACGCAGCAAATGTCCCAAAACATGTTTACATTGACTCACAATGACAGTAAACGTCTCCAGCTTGGCTTTGGCTTCCCATCTGCTTATGCTTTGTTCTCACTCATCTCATAAAAACATCAGCATTCATCATTCGCTCTTCTATTAAAACGAAGACATCTTGGACATTGGACATTAAAACCTATGCAGTCATGGTATCAGCCACAGTATCGGCCTGCTAAAACTATTACTAACAGCCCAGCATCAGTGGGGTCATAGAAATCTGGTGTCGGATGAAGCAACGTCCATCACATAAAACATTACAGGCAGATTCTTTGTCACTCTGTCTCCCTTAGCAGGGTGGCTCTTTGTCCAAGTGCTTTCTACACCATTTTGTCATTCCTCTTCTTCCTCTGCCCTTGAATTTCACTGTCTCACATAACTGGGTAAATAGGTCACTCTGCTATGCGAAGTCTCTTGCATGAAATACCACAATTTATCTATCTCACACCCAATATCTATGTCTATCTCATTACTGGGACAAGTGGTAGGAGACACCTGGAACCACTAATTTAATCAAACTTCAGTGAATTGGTGGTCTGCCTCCAGTTTGAAACTCTAGACGGCTGCATAAGTCCTCTAGACTCCCTCCCTCCATAACTGATAAGCCTGTGGCAGCCGTGCCTGGTGTGTTACGTCCTTTAACGGCCCCGTAAAGGTTTTGACAGCCTTTATGGCACACTGACAGACTCTTTATGATGGAGGGAGAGTGATACAGAGGCAGAAACATTTAGTCAAAATCTCCTCCACTCGCATAACTGCCCCATCAGCCGTTTATATATTATGGCATCACATCAAAGTGATAAAACCCCACTAAAGCCAGATGGCTACATGCTGGACCCAGTCTTTCTCTATTAATTATGTTTCTCCATCAAAGCAGCCGCCCATCTATGTCTGACTCATTAAGCATTTTACATTCCACAGACCTTCAACCCGTCTTAGAGGCAATTAGACATATCCATCCATTCATTCCTCCATCCATCCCACCTTCCCTCCCTCCATCCATTTATCCTGACATCTCTACATCCATCTATCAATTTGCCAATGCATCCACTCTACTCATACCTATTTAATACTTGAAGGTAAAATCCTTGGGTTATAGCACCCCCAGAACCCCAAATCTCCCCTCCAGCTCACTGTTTATGTTTTAAAACACAACTGAGCACAAAGGTGTAAATGTGGGCCACTTTAAAACTCTCCACAAAAGTGTGGGCAGCTTTCGGGGGAGAGGTAGAAAATGGTGTGAGCCTAATAAAACTGTAAGGCGAGGATTAAAGAGGAATGTGAGCTTCTCAGCGCTCAGGTGAGTGAGGGGCATGCCCTCTGAGTTTCAAACCAAATCAACAATGTTTTTGTAACGCTGGTTTCAACCACAAGGGTCCCTTTACATACTTTATATGTACTGTACTTAAAATGCGACCATGCAAATACAATGAGAATGGGCCATAGCAGTGAAGGGAGAATTATTTAATAGAAAAGACAGTACTTGCCCCAAGAAGAAGCTGTACGAATCCACCAGAGAAGCAGCAAAAGATAAGACAGCAGTCAGAATTAGAAGGAGTAAATGTTAATTTGTGTGTGTGTGTGTGTGTGTGTGTGTGTGTGTGCGGGCGTCTTTGTGTAAATCCCTTCTGCCTTTGTGTATAATAGCAACTATCATTTACGGTATGTTGTGAGTTGTCTGGAAGACAGTCCCAGCAAAGTGAAAGTCTGGGAAGAACAAACAGAGAGGAACAATGGAGAGGAGTAGGGGAGGGACGGAAGGGGGGTGAGGTGAGGCATACTAGGTGGAAGAAGGAGGTGAAGACAGTTTTACAGCCTGCAGAGAGAGAGAGAGAGAAAGAGAGAGAAAGAGAGAACAGGAAACAGCGGGAGACAGGAGGAGAGACAAGGGAAGGAAGAGGGGCGTAGAGAGAGGTGCAGACAATACCACCCTGTCCTGCCTTGTTTTTTTTTATTAGAGTGACAGGGAGGTGCCGAGATTCAACTGGCTCACAGAAGCACAGTGGAAAGACTGGGTGGAGGAGGTGATACTGAGCTCAGGGGGGAGCTGAGGGAGGTGTGGCCTTCTCGCTAGCCAAGTGGAGGGCCGCGAGAAGGGAGTCCTGATGGAGGGAGGAGATACAGCAACGAGCACAAGATCAAACGGTTTGGCTGGGCCTCAGCATGTGGGGCAGTGTGGGACACCGGACCAGCGGGTTATGCTGCTAGAGAGGGGATGCTTTCAAGTTTTGGTTTTTAAATAAAACAGTACACTACCATTCAAAAGTTTAGGGTCAAAAGAAATAACAAGAAAAGATAATTTTTTGTCCATTTAAATAACATCAAATTGGTCAGAAATACAGTGTAGACATTGTTAATGTTGTAAATGACTCCTGTACTCCAATGGCACGTTGTGTTAACTAATCCAAGTTTATCATTTGAAAAAGGCAAATTGATCCCTAGGAAACCCTTTAACAATAACCTGTATGTTACGGCATCAGAAAAATGCTGATTTAAGAAGCAATAAAACTGGCCTTCTTTGGACAAGTTGAGTATCTGGAGCATCAACATTTGTGGGTTCGATTACAGGCTCAAAATGTCCAGAAACAAAGAGCCTTCTTCTGAAACTTTTCAGTCTCTCCTTGTTCTGAGACATTAAGGCTATTCCATTCGAGAAATTGTCAAGAAACTCATGCAACTTTGTGTACTACTCCCTTCACAAACTGGCTCTAACCAGAATAGAAAGGAGTGGGAGGCCCCGGTGCACAACTGAGCAAGACGGCAAGTACATTAGAGTTTCTAGTTTGAGAAACAGACGCCTCACAGGTCCTCAACTGGCAGCGTCATTAAATAGTACCCGCAAAACACCCGTCTCAATGTAAACAGTGAAGAGGCAACTCTGGGATGCTGGCCTTTTAGGCAGAGTTACGATGAAAAAGCCATATCAGAGACTGGGCGACAAAATGAAAAGATTAAGATGGGCAAAAGAACACAGACACTGGACGGAGGAATATTGGAAAAAAGTGTATTGGACAGACAAATCTAAGTTTGAGGTGTTTAGATCATAAAGAATCTGTGGACGGCGCTTGAGTGGAGTTTTCTTGGCAATTGCTCACAAGGAATAGCCTTCATTTCTCAGAACAAGAATAGACTGACGAGTTTCAGAAGAAAGTTCTTTGTTTCTGGCCATTTTGAGCCTGTAATTGAATTTAAACCATCCTGATTTTGCAAGCAACACCTCCATGATTTGCTTCACTGCTCATATCAGTCTAGGAACTCAATTTAAAACTATTTGTCAGCAGGTTAAAGAACGTTTGTCTAACAGTATCCAGGTGGGTTGTTCAGTTGGTACACGGTTGGCACCACGTGGGTCTTGTTCTGATTGGTGTAAAGAGGTCCAATTGTCTCCTAGCATCTGTTTTTGAAAATCACCATCAAACATTTGTTGTTCTTATTAGTGTAAGGTGGTCCAATCACTGGCTAATGATCTTATCGACATCTATTGGCACCGTCTCTATGACAAATTACTTTGAATGGAGAGTTTACAGACTATTCAGAGCAGAATAAAACGTGGAGGATTGTCATATACCAGGCTAGGTCACCAAAACTATTTGTTAGAATTATGCAGCGATGAACATACTACTGTTTACAAAGGAGAGACTTCTGATTGGAGTAAAGTCAAAACCAAGGATATGACACAAAGAAATGATAAACACAATCAAATGGAGAAATTGCTGAGATATAGTGAGAGATCTGTAAATGGACATATGCTTGGTGTGTTTGTACACTATGAAGCATACAAGTATAGGACGACGGCAGACACAGCCACTTACAATTAATCTGCGTAAATTCATCCTGCTGTTTGGCCTCAATGAAGTGCTCACTGTATTTAGGCAATACAAGGGCAAGACTGTGGGGGGAAACAAAACACACACACACATAAAGTGTTTTGTTTTGATTTTCTTGAGCTGACTGCTTATGGACAAGAAACTGATGCTGCACATATTTCAGATCTCACTAATTATTTCAGAAACTAGAGAGTGACACCTATTGTTTTAACTTGTATCGACAGAGCTCTCTCTTTCAGAGGGCATCACAGGAAAGACTTAACTGAACATGTTTTTAGTACAATTCCGAAAATGTAAGCTGTACGTATACTTATGTAATACACAGTACTTCTCACCTGTAGTCTGTTCCATTGACTGGTGCCCATGTGTAGGTCCTACCTCCTCTATCTATGTATCTCTGTCAAAGAAAAAATGCTTACATGTCAGCAATTCAAAATCCCCAAGTTTTGTCTGCCAAGATCCAACTGTTCAGGTAAGATTGGTCAGATTGTTTACCACTGAAATATTTTAGGTAATTTCATATTCTGCTAGTTCTTAATGTTTCTCTATCACTGTGATCCTTATAACATAGGTGGCTATAGGTTGCAAGAGTAATTGATTAAAGTGACTTCTATATTCTCTTATAGCCTACCTCATCTTGTGTCTTAACCAGGGTTTGAATGGTCTCTTCACCAATCTCACCGTCAATCATCATTCTCCTGATCTGTAGAGAGTGAGAGACAAAGCGGTACAGTTATTCTTATCCTAATTGACTGTGTTTTATGGGGTTACAGCTGGTTTAAAACATTCTGCCCCATAACTAGTCAGAGACAGTAGCTAAATCACACTACGAGACTGATGGTGATAGCTTTATGAGGAGAGATGCGATCCAGCACCTTTCTGCTTGTGTGCGAGCTCACCCAACCATTTTATGAGTGTGTGTGTGTGTGTGTGTGTGTGTGTGTGTTTATATAATACCTCAACTTTGATGTCATTCTCCAGCTCTGCATCCAGGAAGTCTAGGGTGACAGGCTCCTGGAATTTAGGGTTCTGGAGAAAGCATTATAGTTTAGTCTTTAACTTATAGCACAATACTGTAAAGGCCTTAACAGTAAGTAAACATCAGGTAAGGACAGAGATTAGACCAAAAGCGCTTTTCCACTGCAGGAACTTGTGGGCCGTTTTAGTGGTGGAGGCACCAAATGGCGATTTTCCACTGCAGGAACCAACCCTGTAGGAACTCTTACGGAGCCGTTTTCGGTGCTGAAAGAAGTAAGCCTACTTACCCCAGAGTCGGTAGCCTACTTATGAGTGGCCCTGAAAAACTGCTGAACGGGGCTTGGTGTTATTGGTTAAACGCGACGTCAACAACAAGACAACAAGCGCAATTATATTCATTTGTCAAGTAATTCCAGCTGCCATGAAGCCATTTAATATTTAGCAACTTTAGAGCACATTACAAGGTAATCCTAATGTTATCTGGAAAATCTCTGGTTTAACATTGTAATGTTGGTGCTAGCGTGCTGCCGCTAGAGAAATATTTTGTCACGCTCGGAATTTACGTCACGATCAAAGAGAAAAGTTGTAGGTCCGTAGTTCCAGCACCACAATAGAAACAGAAAGGCTGAATGGGCCGATTATGGGGCCATTCCTGTAAACGTTTGCACCACCTGGGAAGTGCCCCGAGTTCCTGCAGTGGAAAAGCATTTGAGTTCCAAGTCAGGCAGGTCCTGAGTGTGAGTCAAGAACCTGTAATTAGGTCAGTTCACAAGTCTCATTTCTATATTCTGTAGAAATTCTATAAATCGTGTCAAGTTACAACAAATTCAGGGTTGTCATTTTTTATATATCTGAAATAAAAGAAAACATCTTGCACCAGGTGTTTCTAGTGCAAGATTATTTTCATTCAATAAGATGAAACTAATTTCAAAAACAAAAGCAAAGTCCAAGCCAAGCCACTAGAACATCATGTAATTCTCTTCATACATTACAAGTCAAGTTCAAAGCAAATGCATTTCTCGAGTCAGACTCGAGTCAAAGTAAAGTGACTTGAGTCCCGACTGGTTTCAGCAATTTTGCAGAAGGATAAAATTACATAAGAAACAGCTTTTACATTATAACAGTTGTCTGCTGACTTTATACAAAATGCAGTAGACAATTTAATTGTTGTTGTTCAGGGATGGGTTCTACCCGCTTCATAGACTGAAATAAATTTGCATGTTTTCTTTATAGATTAATTTAGTAAACATACTTTAGATGTTTCTTATTTGAATCACAGTGTGCTGTTGTGTTTAATTTCAGGTTTGAGACCAGTCATTGTCCTAATCAGCTGAAGGATGTAGGAAAATGAAAAACAACAGTTGGCAACCACATGACAACAGATCTGTGATACCAGCCACAGCTGAATCAGATTGGATACAAACTGACACAAGACCCTGTTAATGTCCTCTCTTAAAAACCCTATACGGCTCAGTGGGTTTATAGGAGTATAAAATGGTAGTAGTAATATATAGCTTTGCTATAAAATAGCAGAATACGGAATCTGATACTATTTTGGCCTCTAGAGAATTACTTGGTGTTCCAACTTGACCTTGCAGGCAAAGTTCGTTAACTTTGATCTAAAAGACAGACTTGAGGTGATACGGTAAAGACATACATTTTATTACACGCTTCCTAATTTAAACAGATACAAGTCAAATGTATCTGCAGGCAAATGAATGTTAGCTGTTATCAAAGAGATGCACAGGGCAGAGGGTGCCATCTGGATCTTGCAAGTTGCTAATTTAATTCCGTTGCAAAGACCCATGTTGTGAAACAGAACTAGATTAGAATGATCTGGAAGCTGGAGGGAAATCAGTGAATGCCATGACTGAATGACTGAACGGATGAATGAAATAATGAGAGTCGAGGTGCTTACATTTATGAGTGAAAGGAAAGAAGTGACGATGACGTGCCTCAGCGTGAAAATAAGAGGGATGGAAAGAAGGAATGAAAGACAAATCACAGAGAAATCATCAAACATGAAACACGTTGAACAAAAAACAGAGACACGGGAAGACAGCGAAAATGGAAAAGCGGGAACGAGAGATCAAATGAAAGACGGAAGGAGGGTGTGTGTGGGAGCCAATGGAGAGGTGGGTTGGGGTCTAAACTTCAGTGCGACGGGGATGTCTGTGATGAATATGAAACATAATCAAACACAGAAGAGCAAAGGAAGACAGAGAACATGGGGGACTGTTCAAAGGCCCAGAGGTCACCATTAGTATTCATACACTTCACCGTTTAACTGAACCAATCAGACACCCTGTGATTGACAGCTGGCTCTTTCACGAAAAGACAAACCAGGGGGTGGGTGGGAAAAACAAAGTTGCAATGAAATGCTGCACTGTACGGACAGCATTATGGAATGTGTGTGTGTGTTGTGTGAGACCCTTGCTCTCTCCGCTCAGTATTCTAACAGAAGACAGAAGATGTGTGAATGTTAATATGAGATTTGTTTGAATGTACCCATATGGATTTATACAAACACGCTGAATAGCAGACCGCATGATGTCAAATACATTTGAAGGCTTAATTTCTAGAGCGAACCAGTTCCTTACAATACTGTAGATTGTCTCTCTCTCTCACACGCGCGCGCACACACACACACACACACACACACATACACACACATACACACACACACACACACACACACACACACACACTTAAAGTGACACAAGCTATATAACCATAATTATTTCTATGTATCTAACTAACTAGCACTAGTTACCCTAGTTCCAAACTATTGTGATCTACATCTACTTTGTCCCACCTCATGAAAGGTGACAGCAAACTTATTACGGATTCTGAGCTTTCTATTACGGATCCTTTTCTGGCAGGAAGAAGAAAAAAGAAAGAAATCACAGACAGTTGATTCTTGTACATACACACACACACACACACACACACACACACACACACAAATGAGCTGTATCTGTGTGCTTTAAGGGCAGCAGATGAGAGTCTTTCTTGATTGCGCTTGTGAAGACTTGTGGCTTGGGGATCTGGCCTTCAGAGCCAGACACAACCAGGCCCAATGCTCAGGCCTGGGCAGCACATGGACCGTCTGTAGCCAGTCAGACCCGTTCATGCCCGAGGGGGGTGAGGGTGTGGAACTCGGGCGGGGTTTACTGAATGGTGGGTTGTGACCTGGGTCATGGCCTATTCTGACTGGGTCGCATCTTAATCCCGGCCGCCGGCTAAAAGTATTGTTACATTTATCTGTGGGATTGTGAGAGGGCTCAGAGGTTTCTTGGCAGGTCACACAGGTTGTAGAACTCAGGTGGGATCAAATGGTAAAGTAGTTATGAATGTGACTTGGAATTGAGGGAAATGTTGGGCTGCACCACCAGGTTAAAAAAATACACTTCTTATTTTAAACACACAAAAAAAGAAATGGGGAAAAACAGAAACTGAATTCCTTTTTAGGTAACTTGAAGTTAAAGACCACTCCAAAAAAAATTATGCTAAATATCATTTTAATTATCTATTGCTCTGGAGTCTAGGGTGTGAAAATAAACATAGCTCATGGATGATGTTTAAAGTGTACATTATATTTTACAACAAAATATAATGTACACTTTAGATTAAAGCAATATGTTCTCATCAACGTGTCTTGGCATACGGGGTGGTAGTGATAGAAGAACAGATGGAAATTGTTTTTTAGAAAAGGATTTCCACTTCAAAATGCACTCAGTGCTCAGTGTTCACTGCGTTTCATTCTAAAACATGTATGCCAGTTCATTGCCAGCTTTACCCAACCGTTACATATCACATGGTCATTTGAGTGACCTTGTGGTTGATATACGGGGACTGATGATATCAGATCATACTCATGGTGATTTCTCTTTACAAAGATTGATGAGGGAAGCGCCAACTCCCAGCTGCATGTTATGCTTTGAATGGAATACGACAGTCTACTTATCCTGGCAGTGCACAGGCATGCAATACCTTGAATGTAGCATTAGATTTTCAAGACATACATAAAGAGAAATCTATGATACACATGGAGTTAAATATTGAAGACTGAAATGCAGGCCATACCTTCGGCTGGAGATTTGGGTGCAGAAGGACGTAGCCATTCGGATCAATGGCAAAGTAGTATCCATTAGGTCCAATCTGAGACAAGAGATGAACGAAAATAAGTAGAAACAATTCCTAGTGAAAATTGATAACGCGTCTGTATTTATTGCATGTAATAGTAATACATTTTTTTTTAGCAAATAATAAAAATACAGCCCATGCCAGTTTTGAGTTAATCTGTGGGGATTCAGACATCAAAACAAAAGACAGAAGGCAAAACAAACAAACAACAAAATAACGATTGTCTAGGTATTGGACTCCCAGCCGAAAGGTCTACCTGTGAACATCCTTGAGCAAGATGCCTAACCCTTATCTGCTCCATGTAACAGCATCATGCAATTGTATTTCACTTTAGATAAAAGCATCTGCTAAATGATCTAATTGTAAAGAAGCACAGCACTGCAGATACTCACTGTGAAGCGTGGCGTAAGCTTCTTGATGTCATTCAGGGACACATCAATGCCCATCACCCCAAGAATCAACTGGTTCTGATGCTGAGAGCGCATGAAAGCAAAGGCAAGAGAGTAAAGAGAATTGACTCATGACTCCCTCTACTGACTTCCCTGTGTGAGTACATCATGTATGTATTGATGTGCCGCTGTCTACCTCCCCATTCTTGTCATCTTTTGTCATGGTTTTGTTGAAGACAGGCAGGGTTCCTGTGATGACCAGACCCAATTGCTAAGACACAGATGAAAATACAGTATGTTTTACAACATGTCATTGTACTAAAATGACATTGAGTGGTTGAAAAAAAGATGAATGAATTGGTGAAATGCGTTATGGGAAACAAAGTCATACCAGAGCATCGAGGTAAACGTTGGTCCACTGGACCTGTTTAGCCTGCTGATCTGCCAGAACCATGGGTCTTCCTAGCACATCTAGGTACTCCTAAACACACAATACACACTTTGTATGAACATATTCCTCTCGTGGAAACACATATTCATTCTAATGATTACTGAATATGGATTTACTTCACCTGTGTGTTTATTCGGATAGCTCCGATGGAAGGAATTTCATAAAAATAACCTGAAATAATAAATATTTTATTATAACTCAAACTAACGGATATAGGCCTACTGTATTACAACAAGGGAGACCAAGGGAAACACTGCGAATGAGATCTGTTGAATGGCAATTGAAAAAGAGTGAGGTAAATTGTCAATCCGAAAAATGCACTTTTGTCGGTCCTTTCCATGTTTGCTGTGGTACATCATTGTTTCCTATAGAGAT
Organism: Percopsis transmontana; assembly: GCA_025447815.1. NCBI lineage: Eukaryota > Metazoa > Chordata > Actinopteri > Percopsiformes > Percopsidae > Percopsis > Percopsis transmontana. The sequence continues at coordinate 7,932 of JAOEHI010019602.1, read as the reverse complement.
ATAAAATTTTCCAGAAGTAGGTCAGGGTCAATTTTGATTGTGCTGCTGGCACAGGCGGCTGGATTCAGTATGTCCACTTTAAGGCTGGTCTTCCCACTAACAACGCTACCTTGCATACACCTTCTGGTGCTCTGTATACCCCTGTAAACCCTTCCCATGTGGCTCACAATCTTAGCGCCCAAGTGCCATGAAACAAATAATATTCTATTCTTCAGCAGAAAGGGCCTGGGTTTGCCTGGGGACAAAACACTATTTTACACTTAGAGCCTTGCTCAGACCCCGTAATAACTGAATATGTCTCCTGCTTTTATGTGTGCTGTGGTGTCCCAGCTGTACCTTTGTTGGCGCAAGCCATCCACTGGATGGGTCCCTTGTCATAGTTGTGCTGGCCTACAGAGAACGTGAAAATCCTCACCTGGAACAACAACAAGGCACCAGATGGTCAATTCAATGGGGTGTGAGCACAACAACAACACTCATATGGGCCTGATTTAGGGCACAGTTAGGAAAGTTACTTGCAGCACTACATACTTGGACAGGAATGTGTTACATAACTCTTTTTCTCTTTGGGGCTACACTATTACCATGTTTTAACTCAGCATGGAGTAAAAACAGAAATTCATCGAAATTATGATATAACCATCATTCAAATTGTTCTTTACAAAGTGATGAATACACTGAAAAATATGGTGTAACTCCTTTATAAAAAATATAAAGAATCCAAAGAAACTGCCACAGTATTTCTCAGTATTGCAAACATGATGTAAACTATTGCAACCCAACTCCTACCATATTATTAAGTGACCAAACAAACACTTCAGCCTCTATGCTGGTTTTGTGAAACAGTTTTCCCTGAAATAACATTTGAATAAATTGCTTGAGAATACAAATAAATAGTTGAAAATACTGTATGCAGTAACTACTTATATAATATATACCATAGTTGATATAAACACAATATAGCATAATCTTGTTCTGCTCAAAGGCCTTTATGTAGAGGTTTGCTTTAGCATGAACGTGGTGGAAGTCACTTTCAAGGACAAACCAAGGGCATAAAGCACCCTACAGAATTTGGCTCAACTTTGATGTGAACTTTAATGCGAACATTCACATTGCACACCGGCGCCTCCGACGATCCCATCTTGATCTTATATTCACAAAGTATGTTTACTTTTCACTTTGTAGATGAGTTTCTGTGCCTATTGAACAGTCACTGGCGCTATGTACTGTAGAAACTTTGCTGGTGTAGGTACGTATGAATGCGCGCGAGTGTGGACTACAAAGCAACTCAGCTGCCTTCCATCTGTGTAAACTCTCAGGTAAAGAGAATGTGCCCGCAGTCACTGAGACCCAACAGGAGCTCCAAAAAGCTAACTTTAATAAAGAACTGGATAAAAGCAAAACAGTCACTCTACTGTATGACGACAAATTTTCCCTTTGTGTGTGTGTGTGTGTGTGTGTGTGTGTGTGAGCTGCTTACCTTCTTGTCAGCATTGTATTTCTCCAGTATGGCCTTAGCTTTCTCCTCCCCTCCATCGGTAAACAGCATGATGATCTTGTTGCAGTTGGCTCTGCTTATGTTAGTCTGGTCAAAGCAACTCTGTTACATTATCTAAATACACCAAATGCTAATGAACGCACCTTTATCCATATTACTTTGAGCAAACGGTATTGAGTCTGAGACACAGGGTCATATTTTCAAGTTGGAACAATTAATAGTATTAAAAAAGTCCACCAGCAGATGGCAGCGAAAGACAAGGTTATAATGGTGGCACTACAGTTTATGGAGGTATTATTATGTATGTAATATTTATTACGTTAATGACCAGTTTTACTGGCCAGAGTCTGAGTAGAGATGACTTATAACATATTTCATTTAAAAATGCAAATAAAAAAGAGTCAAATTGAGTCTTACCACAGACAGCTGCTCAAAAGCAAACTCAAAGCCTTTGGTGTAGTTGGTTATTCCTTTGGCTGTGATGTTCTGAACTGCATCCTTCAGCAGTTTCTTGTTTCTCACATTGGCTTGAACCAGATGGTCAAAACATGCTGTCTTGTTCACTATGGTGTTGAACTGGAGAACAGAAGCAAGGCCTTGAAGCTTACAAGATTCTCATCATCACAATACAGGAGCATATGCACACAAATGAAATTCACAACACACACATGAGCAGCAACGCACACACAGTGCATACAAACAACCCCCCCCCCACACACACACACACACACGCACAAACACACACGCACACGTACCTGGCTTTGGCTAGTATTAGGCAGTAAACAGACACATTCATCAAGTCTCACTAATTGCTCCACATCCTAGGAGCTCAACGATCTGGTACCCATGGAAACAAGATTCCACTATTCAGGAATGAGTTTAGCCAGCAAAATAATAAACGCACACACACATACACACCTCACATAAACATGCACACGTATTGGGGGCGCTACACACACACACACAAACATGCACACACAGGAAAAACGCCCAAAAAATAATTAAGCAAAATGCTGTCTGTCATCACACCCATATGTTATTGAGCTGGGCTCCGACTCAGCAGATGTTCCAGCTATCCACTGTTTACAACTGTGAGTCATGCTATTGTCTATTGTATACCTGCTTCAGGCCTCTACCTACTCTGTACAACATAACAATGAGCACCCATATCTTAATGGGTATGAAGGTATAGAGAATAGACAAAAACAGAACAGAACAGAAAAGAACATAATAGAATAGAATTGAACATAACATAATGCAACAGAATAAAATAAAATAGAATCTGCATACATAATTGACTATACTAGAATATAATATAATAAAATAAAATAAAATAGAATAGAATAGAATAGAATAGAATAGAATAGGTTTTCAGAAGCCAGTGTAAGAAAAGTGCATTAAATGAGGACCAGCAGCCCATGGGAAGTTTGATTGTGTTCCAGGACTCTTCTAAAACAATACTGCTCCCCATTGATCTCAGCTAATCAATGTCTCTCTGTGAGACGGCCAATGGGGAGGCTAGGAAATGCTGATCCTCAGAGACAGATGCAGAGATCTGACGCTTTCTATGTCTGGGTGTTAGTGTGTGCACGCGTGTGTGTGCCAGTGTTTTCAAGTGGGGCTGACAGCCTTGTGTCTGTGAGTTGACAGTAACAGACAAACATGTCCCTGCTACCTACCGGCCTGAGAAGCAATATCACAGCTGACAAAACACACAAGGAAAAGCTTGACTGACTGAAAACACAGAGCAGATGGTAATTTTATTTAGCACGTAATCTATTAAAAGGAAAAGCAAGGTGCCTGTGTGTGTGTGTGTTGTGTGGGAAGGTGGGAAATGCGAAGCGAGAGTGAAAGGCTGAGAAAGGGAAAGGGGAGGGTGTAAATAAAAGATTTAGAATGTGTCTAATTAAGCAAACATCAATCACACCCTGATTAGAGGATTGTGTCTGTTATAGGGAAATAGTCAAAGTTAAGTTGCTGCGGAACTTTTACACACTTTAACGCTTTGTAAGATGAAATAGCTTCGGTCTGCCAATGGCTGCAGACACATTAGCATAATATCTAGTGCAGGTTTCCCTTATTCCCTGGTGATCCTATTACAACAGCTCCTGTGTGTGTGTGTGTGAGCGCACAAGCGTGAGTAATAGTCTGGGCTGTGGGAATGGATTAGCGATGACTCTGGAGAGAAGGGTAATCTTCAAACCGCTAATCCCAGTGGGCTCCTCTGGTTTGGCTCCACTGTATCCCACTTGGCTTTCTGGACTGACACTGGCTAACAGCTCTGACACCACCTAACAAACCTGAATTGGCAAGATGAAAAGTCCAGCAAGGGTGGAGCATGAGGATGGAGGGGTGGGGGTTGGGGGGATGCAGTAAGACACCGGTTTTCAAGCTCCTAATTTAATAAATATACAACAAAGTATCTGGCATAACTGACAAAACAAAGACAAGAAGTGAGAGGTAAGGAGTAACTGTCAGCACGGACACAGTCCCTGCGCTACCGTTAATGGGCTAAGATTTATGGGTAATATTAGGAGATTAATGATTTAGTGTCCGGTTACACCTCAAGGCCGGACGTAGGGCAGTGGATCTGTGTGTGTGCGTGTGTGTGTGTATCTGTGTGTGTGCGTGAAAAAGAGAAAAAGAGGGGAGTGTAGAAAAGAAAGACCGATTGGGAGAATATTTTTATAAATTAAACAAAAAGATGGTAGACAAAAACATAAACAATTAATGAATTAATCCAATATTTGTATTTGTTGCTCACACTCCAATATGGACTGGTAAATTACTGTACAATTATTTGCCATATCTCATTATTTACATTAATCTATTTCATGTACTTGAGGCTTTCTGGACAAGATGCTATTGCGCACACACCTGGGGCTAACTCAGAGTCTCCAACAATGAGAACCTACTTGTTCTTGCAGGAGGGAACCCAGGGAGAATGTGCACACAATCCCGAGGTCGACAGGAATAGTGCAACAGCAAGGAGGTCTATGCGTCTCACTAACAATGCCACAACACTCTCCTCAGTCTCTCTATGTCTGTGTCGCTTACACATGCAGGTGCAGAGGCTCTCTCTCTCACACCCACACACACACACACACGCACGCACACACACGCGCACACACACATGCATACAGGTGCACATTCAGAGCGACAGTTTGCAATTACTGGACAACCGGGCAGAATTCCACCCTGGAACAGAATGCATTGTGTTTAAGACAAAGTCTCTAAGCAGGAGGGAAAGCGCACACACACACACACACACAGGAAACCCTGCTGCTGACTTCCTGCCAGGGGAAAGACGACAAGTCCAATCTCTATGAAGAGTCATCTCAATAAAAAAAGCTACACTTGGCACCTCAGGCTCAGCCCAATGCAGACCAGATTGGCTCTTTGTGAGTGTAATCAAGAGCCCAAAATGGATGATTTGAGACATGAGAGAGAGAGAGAGAGAGAGAGAGAGATGTGAGAGAGAGATGGCTGCGGAATGAGCGCGAGAGAATAGACGTTGTCGTGTGACGTTGCACTCTATATAGAGAAGAAGAGGGCTGTTCATTGAGGAAACAAGATGAGCGGAGGTGTGATGGTGTGACGACTTGATGAATGAAAAAGATGGAGAGATGAAGGGGATGATGGATGATTGTTTTTTCCCCGGGTCCACACGGCTAGCCACTCTAGTCCGGCGTGCAAAGTGGAGATTTAATCCCTTTCGGGTCACTGGGAATACTCCAATGCTAACACACATACACACGCACACACACACACACACACACACACAAATATGCTGGGTGAAGGTGCGGTGGGGGGCATGTAGTCCCGACTTTTAATCCTGTCCACCAAATAGAGCAGTGGGTATTTCATTACAGGCCTGTTTCAGAGTGGCTAGCCCAGGAGAAATCCATATTTCATTACTTCTCATCCATCTCTCTCTGCCTTGCCTGTGTGTGTATGTGTTTGTGCGTGTGTGCGCGCGTGCGTGCGTGCATGTGTGTGTACATGGAGGATATGCCTAGATGGTGTTGGAGAAGTATCCATTTGTGCGTTCTTGTGTGTTTGCTTGGCCATGCAAATGCTTGGTGTGAGACTGAGAGGTCTGAGGGCTCATAATGAGTTATGATGTAATAATACTCACATAAACCACGTTGACGTAGTCGTCATCTGACAGAGTCTCCAGCATCTCGGTGACGGAAGTCCTGATTAGTTTGAGAGTCAGGCCAGACACACTGCCGCTCCTGCGAGAGAGAAGAATGACCTGACTTTGTCACTCTGCGCCCCGTTTGCTCCACTGTAATGCTATACACCTTCTGTGATTGTGGCGTGTCATGCCCTGGGAAATGGAACCAGGCTATCTGCCTGAGTTCTGATCAAGGGAAATCGATCGATGGCGGGCGAGGTTGCTGAGTTACTTACGCGTCGACGAGGATTAGCATATCTTTGGGCGAGGCGGCTCCCTGGATGTACCTGGTTGAATATTAATCAACGTGAGCAGAAACGCGGACATAAATACGAGGAATAAATCAGCAGTTTAGCTGTGACTTACTGTATGTCATTATATAGTAAACATGAGATAGAGATTAGTCACATATTTATCATAGAGTCGAATGTATAAAAGAATGTCAGCTGAGCCCCAGTGAAGTGAGACAGGCTCTTCTCTTACCATGGTCTCCTACGGACGTCGTACAGGTCAATCTTAGTGGGTGTCTTACGAGCATCTGTCCATGGAGAGGCTTGGGGAGACAACAAAACAGTCCCGTTTATCTGCGTTTTTTTAAGGCTTTTTTTACGTTTTTTACGCCACTGTGTGCCAGATTTTGTGGATAAAGGATGAAGGCTTTAAACACGTATTGCATCTGTGTAGCTGTGACAGTGTGCTCGTTACTGTATATAATTAACCGTGTCCTGCTAGGTCACACCATCTCACATCACTATCAGATTGGCTGGTCGTGACTGAACTAAAGATAGATAGGGTCTGCTGAGAAGGCCCAATGTGTCCACTTATTCATACAATATTACATTAATGCCAGGGCTGCATGCGTGTATTAGAATTAGCAGCAGAGAATAAGGAATTAAGTATATATATTTCAGGGCAGAGCACCAGATTCACTGGCTTTCTATCTGTGTGCTATCCAGCAAAGGAAGTCATGAAAGTGAGCCAGTGAGAGAGCAAGTGCTTACCATGCATGCTAAGCGGTAGAAAATGGCAGAGGCAAACTCAGAGCCAATGAAAATTCATGAATATTTGACATAAACTTTTCCCATAAAGCAATATAGACTCAATGATGACAGAGAATCTCATGAATAGAAATGGCTCGGCAAGAAAAAAAAAAAAAACAGTTGCTATAAAGAGCAGTGCATGAGACTAATGCATAGATAAATTGACACTATCTGTGGCGACATCAGCGCGAGTCCTCCCATAACATGTATTTATTGCGCTTATGGACCCAGCGATGCGTGACCAAAGCAAACACGTGCATTAAGTATGTACAACAGAGGCATTGTCTATTGCCGACTGTTGGTGTGTAGGCTACTTGAGGGAACAGGACCAGTGTGTTATGACAGTTGGGCATAATGACATGGGATGCAGCATGTGTTTATAACCTCTTGGCGTGAGCTGAGATAAGATATAGAGGTTTTAAAACCTGGATAGTAGCGCGCCAGCCCCGTGGCACTGCCGAACATCTGCCAGAGCAGGGTGGGGTCATCCTCTCTGTTCTTCTTAAAGACGTCCTCCAACGCCTCCGTCCAATTCAGCTCATTTAGAATGATAGTGGCTGCACACAACACACACACGCGCGCGCACACACACACACACACACACACACACACACACACACATATCTTAGTACACGCATCTAGTCTATCACATGACTAGACTAGAAAAAAACGTGCCGCGTGTGTGTATGTAGGCGCGCATGTGTGTGTGTGTGTGTGTGTGTGTGTGTGTAAACCCGTTGTTATACAACAGTAATCAGGGCGCTGCAGGGAAACCTAAGGGGCCCTCTAGAGGGTCAAAGATCAAGTAATACCCCAGAGCCACACACTCATTAGGATGCAGACAATAACCTGCGCACTGTCGCTCTTCCCCCACTGGGAACCAGTGAGCCAATATCCCCACCCAGAAGCCACCAGCTCTTCCTGTGTCAAATACTGGAGGATAGTGTTCAGTCACATAATGGCTCATAATGGCTCACAGTGACATGGCGTCCACGTCATTTTCACCTGGAATGTTATCTGTGTGCGTGTGTGTGTGTGTATAGTTGTGGTCAGAGCGCATGCATACAGTAGGTGTGTGTGTGTGTGCGTGTGTGTGTGTGTGTGTATAGTTGTGGTCAGAGCGCATGCATACAGTAGGTGTGTGTGTGTGTGTGTGTGTGTGTGTATAGGTGTGGTCAGAGCGCATGCATACAGTAGGTGTGTGTGTGTGTGTG
>JAOEHI010019591.1:0-22706 GCA_025447815.1 Percopsis transmontana | reverse complement strand
TAGCGCAACGTAGCATAGGGCAACATAACGTAGCGTAACATAGCATAGGGCAACGTAGCATAGGGCAACATAACGTAGCGTAACATAGCATAGGACAACGTAGCATAGGGCAACATAACGTAGCGTAACATATTGTAGCATAGGGCAACATAACGTAGTGTAACACACTGTAGCATAGGGCAACATAGCATAGGGCAACGTAGCGCAACGTAGCATAGGGCAACGTAGCATAGGGCAACATAACTTAGCGTAACATAGCATAGGGCAACGTAGCATAGGGCAACATAACGTAGCGTAACATAGCATAGGGAAATGTAGCATAGAGCAACATAACGTAGCGTAACATAGCATAGGGAAACGTAGCATAGGGCAACACAACGTAACAATACAATGTTACCATGCAACATATTGTATTGCACAGTGTCGCATAATGCATTACAGCGTAAGCTAGGGCAATATAACGTAACGTAACATAACTTAACGTGATGTAATACGATGTAATACAATGTAATACAATGTAATCCCATCTATTATCTGTTATCCAGGCCTTTAGGTTTCTGTGTTTGTGCACCTGCACTAACGTGACCCCGGCCATCAGGACAAGCAGGGAGAACCACTGGTAGAGCCCGAGCCTCTTTCCCAACATGGAGACAGAGAACAAGGCTGTAGTGAGTATCTTGAGCTGGTAGGTGACCTGCACAACACACACACACACACCAATGAGACATACAGAGCAAAAGCAGGATAAAGATGTTTAGGATTAAGGAAACATTTACGATGCAATTCTATGCAAACTCGTATAAACTCCCACCCACCCACAGTGCATATAGGCCTATGTATTTCACACATGCACTAGTAACACACAGAAATGTAAGCCTGTCCACGGGCACATACGCACTCACACACATGCACACGCACACGCACACGCACATGCACACACACACACACACACAAACGCACACACACGCGCACACACACTTGAAGCAGAACCTGATAGGTGGCTGCATCTAGGTTGGATAAGGCAATGTAGAGCAGGTTGTTCTGTAACGTGTAGATGCCTGCAGGGATAGCCAACTTCACGGTGTCCATGGGTTTGTTCACAATGACTTCCTTCAAGTGTCGGTGTAACGCGCGTATGCTGAAATCTGGCCCAGAGAACGAGAAAATCAGCGAGTGCATCTGGTAAAAGTACAATCCCATTAACAGCTTCAGACCAGTCTCTCTACCGCACTCTACATGTTGACTGTTGGCCCTGGTACTCACTTTCCTCCTTGAAGACCAGGAGGACGCAGGCGAACAGCTTCAGCACCTCTGCCAGCACCACGGCGGACGAGGCAAGGTACCGCGGCCCGTCCAGGGTGCGGGAGTAGCGCATGGTGAGGACCAGCGAGGTGGTTTGCACCACCAGCACGCACAGGGAAATGTACTTCAGCTTTGAGGAGGCGGACATGTTTGCGTTGGAGGACTTCTCCTCGGGGCCAGGGGGCAGTAGCGGGTCCTTTTTTCGTTGGGACAGAAATAAACAAGAAGGGTCAGTCACATTCGTTTTGCAGTCCCCTACAACTTGTCATTTACATTTACATGTACGGCATTTAGAAGATGCTTATCGCGATTTACAGTTTTAGACTTACTGGTCATTCGCCAGATTTCATAAGCAAACAACATTCTGTTAGCATTCTGACAGCAGCATGTCATCGGGGCTAATTTTACAACATACATTACCTATCAACATATCATTCAATCATTCAAAATAATTGCTAACAGCCTAAATACCAGAAAAGTGCTTAATCTTCTCTTTGCTCCTTCTAAGAGCTGTCAGTTGTAGGAGACATGTAGCAAGACATGATTTTCCAACTGTGGAGGAAATATTTAGAAAGTCTGTGTGACCTACGTGACCCTAAATACCGTCACACTGAAGGTACTGTATGTCTCATCTTCACCACTATTCTTTATTCATCTAACCAATTATAATTTCACACCCACACGTTCTGCCAAGCACTTGTTTGGTCCTTTTTATAAATGCTGCTATGTAACTACCATTTCTCTGAGAACTACTGAACAACTGGTGAATCATCGCTGAACTGAAATTTGCTTTCTGTGATCCTTAAACACGTTTCCCCTGAATTAAACATGTTGGTAGAAAACATTTGCAATAAAGTATAAAATTCTAACACCAGCCACCTTCCAAAGGTTGATGAACATAGTGTCTGATGTGTATGGCTGTGCAGTGTGTTTAGATGAGGAAGTTTTTTCACAGGGATATACAGTAGGGAAGATACTTTAATAAGGGTGTGGTTGTTGTTGGACCGGTTGGTCTGGCCGTACATGACTGTCAACTTAACTAAATGAGAGTTTACTACAGCTAGAGTACTGTGACCTTTTTTGAGGAACACTACGGACAAAGGTGAGGTTTGTCCAACCCATGCAAAAATCATGGGCATTCAGGTATATCCAACTCTTACTACCAACAAAGAGCTTAAGTTGCAGCTTGATGCCAGTACTGTTGGAGCTGGTGCAGTTCTGTTACCGAGTGATGGGAAGGGGTTTGAAAGACCAGTAAGCTTCTTCTACTTTAAAAAGTTTCAATCCTACGGTGGCTCTGAAGAGCAAAACACAAAAACAAAAAGAAAACGCACAAACAAAACCTTTCGGCCCTGAGGTGCAGATACAACATAACAGCCCTAAAGTGCAACACACAAATACAAAAATTAAATGCTTGTTTTTGTTTGTTAGTGATTTGCACTTCAGGGCTGCACGTTTTTGTTTTTTGTACATTGCATCTGCACCTCACGGCTGCTCATTTTTGTTTTTATATGTTGTATTTGCACTCCAGGGCTGCAAATTTAGTTTTTGCATTTGTGTTTTGCACTTCAGGGCTGCACGTTTTTGTTTTTGTATGTTGCATCTGCACCTCAGGGCCGAACGTTTTTGCATTTTCATTTTGTTTTTGTCAACTGCCCTGTGATAGAAAAATAAGTGCTTTTTATGTCTACACTGTACATCCCCTTTTCTTAACCTTCCAAATCGACTTACAGTGAGTACATTACAAGCATAAGTATGTGTAATGATTCCTAGAAGTTAAACATTCTGGTGTTTCCAGCATTCTGGTGTTTGTAGGGGCAGGACAGTCTAGTGGTCTGGGTGTTGGACTCCCAGACAGAAGGTCGTGGGTTCGATCCCCAAAAGTGGCCTATCTGTAAGCATCCTCGAGCAAGATGCCTAACCCCTACCTGCATCATGTAATTAATTGTAAGTCACTTTGGATAAAAGCATCTGCTAAATGGCCTAATTGTAATTGGTGTTTTCTATTGCTAACTTTTTTCTAGATTGACAAACAGAATCTAAGACACTATCTGCAACATCAGCAGGTGTACTAATCTGTAGAGCTAACGTTTTTTGCCTGACCGAGACAACATTGGTGTTTAAGGGACAGACCACTTCTAGTGTGACCAAGACCAATAGCATAGCTTGTCAAATCCATTTAGAGGACCATATGGAGGGCTAAATGGGCTCTACCACTCCATTCAAAATGAAAACGGGACAACCTACACATTATCCATTCAAAATAGAGGGGTAGGGCCAAGTGTTAGGTCTGAGTAGGTGTGGGTAGCTAGGGAGTCACGCTTGCAACCAGAAGGTCGCCGGTTCAATTCCCCGCTCACTACTCCTGGGTGCAGTTTTTATATATATATATATATGAATACTTTGTGGATGGGGTGCGTTGACATTGCAGTTGGCTGGAACTTTCAAATTTAAAATAAACTACCAAGCATTTGTCAGCATTTGCCATGGCACAAGTAACACACTTTTTTTTTATCTTAAAATGTTGAGACTCTTTGAAAACAACGATACTAGTTTAAAAACATGTTAACATTTAGCTTCAAATGACGTCATCATTCTCAGTTAGACCAGTAAGGCGTTTTTCACACATTTTTCAGTTTCCTCTTGTTCCAGCGCTACATTACCCCACCCCCCACACCCTAGGGAGTAAAAAAAAAGTGTTTTTAAAAGAGAGAAACCACTCCAGGATAGTTGTGTACCACTCCTTAGGCCACATAGTTCTGCTCGTGCTCCTTCAAACACAGAAACTGATAGGATTGTTCGGTCAGTTTCCAAGAAATGCACACACTAAGCAAATAACATGTAAATCTGGCTCCGGGCTCCCTTCAGCTGTGTCATAAAGTAGGCGTGACACGCCGAGCTGTCTCGTAAAGTGAGCACGCTGTTCCTGGGGCACACTGCAACACCTCTGTTTCGGCAAAGGGGGGATAGAGCCCACAATACGCCCCTGAGAGTGAATGATGGCAGGGCAAAGGGGTGTGGTGTGTGTTCAACACACTGGCCTCCTTATGGCGCCTCTACGGTTGCTCTGCCAACTGGGGCATGGCCGTACAATCCCCCATCTGTTAGTCTGTGTGTGTGTGTGTGTTGGGAGGGGGTTAAGATAGAAGTTGGAGGTACACATGAGCTTCCACAACTTTGTCCTCCACCCACCAAACACAAACTCACCTTATGAAACAAAAATCTATAAATATACAGATATGTTCTAAACTATACAAGTTGTAAACTTTTATATATGAACATATACTGTTTGTTTCCCTGAATGAGTATGGCCCAACATTTGGACCACAATTTTGCATTAAAAATATGTATGAAAGAGGCCATAATCATATTAGAAAATGTAAACAAAAATATGTTCGTATGATTTAAAAATGGTAGAATTTACTAAATGTCTCTCTTATAAAGCACCCATATAAAACATGGAAAAGTCAGTTACTGAGCAGTATTTGAAACTACAACAAAAGTTTTGTACTAGTTTGTTCTAATGGTGTATGACGAAAGTTTATATATGTTACTACAAAGCTGTAAATGATTCACAATACCTTCACAGACAAAAGTGATCTATTATGCATTATCTATATCTATTATGCTTTAAACTTCTTGTTGATCATTTACAAATAATTCACGTGCACCTTAAGATTTGAGTCTTCATCCCAGGTTTTTTCAAGTAAATTCACATCTAGTTGTTCAGGTAAGTTTACGTCTGGCTCCAGCTCTTCTTCTGACATTGTAATGTCGCTCTGAATGTGTGTGCATTTGTGTCCCTCGGATGGTAATCTGTTGTGGCGATATGTCCTGTGATCTGAACCAGCCAGTTTCCCGGAAAACTAAAGCATACGGTAACAGGTAGAACAACTAGATGACTGGGCGGGACTTAGTCTGTGCCAGAGGCACAGAAGTGAGAGAAACACAAGGTTAGTATTTCTGTTGGCATTCTATTTCTTGTCCGCCAAGAGTGCACACTTCAGTATTAATGCTGTATTGACTTTTAAAGGTACGCTGCTTTGACTTTGAAACAAAACAAAATAAAACATGGAGAAGCAGCGTTTGGCTACTATGCAACACATAGCTGGAATAAACTTCCAGAAGATTTGAGACTTGCTCCAACATTGACTTTGACTTAAATCCAGACTAAAAACTTTCATGTTCACCATTGCCTTCTGCTAAACTGCAAACCTTGCACTTTTAATTTGGTTATGCTGTAAAACATTTAGATTTTATTATTTTATTCTTTCATTTAAATGCTTATTCTTTAAATTTGTATGCATTATTTTTAAATCCTGTTTTATTGTACAACATGTTTTGATGTGAAACACACTATGTCTGCCTCGTGGAGGAAATGTGCTCTATAAATAAAGTGGCTTGCCTTGCCTTGGTTATGGAACCCTCAGAACACTTTCAGGCTACGTTCAGACTGGAGGCCAAAGTGAGCCAAAGCTGAATTTCTTGCCCATATGTGACTCAGATCTGATTTTTTCCCGACAGTGTGAACAGCCCAAGTTACATGGAATCTGATATGATTTCCATTTCGGATTTGGGACACTGTCATATGTGGTCCAAATCCGTTACAGGTCGGATTTTTTTTTTAAATGAGATGTCAGTCAAAAAAAAAAAATCATATCTGGCAATAAATCGATATTGAGCTTTAAGGCCTGCGGTCTTAACGTAGCCTAAATGTCCTCCCCGACTCACTGTTTGGAAACACAAATGGGCACAAATGGGCGTGTACTAGGCCCTCAGGTGTGGGAGGGGCATGGGCTGTCTCTCAACACCCCACTGGTTTCATTCACAAGGCTAATTCCAAACACAGAGTGTACCTTTAACATCCAATAAATGTTCTAACCTTATGAACACACATTGTAACCAGATACTGTGTTTAAAGGATCTGTTCGCATAGCCGCCATCGGGCTACATATATACACACATAGAGTATATATTAACTGCTACGTTACATCTGGTTTTGCTGCCGTTATGTTTTTATCTTTTTTATTTTACTTTATGTCTTCATCTTTTATTATTTTTCCCAGATATAAAGCACTGTTGATTGCCCTGTCTATCCGAAACACTGAGTCAAATGGTTACTGTCAAGCCCTGGAGGTTTTATGAGGACAGGTACACCAGAAGGGTACACCAGGAGATTTTTCCAACTTTCATACATGAATACTACTCCGGTGAAAGTAGAGACAGAACGCGCATGCGTCGGTTTGATTATGCCTAGAAGGGGCAGTTCCTTTATAATACATCCATGCAGGGGCCCAGCGGCTCTCAAAACACATTCAGTATTCAGTACCTGGCTGTTACGAGTTGTAGCAGCCGGCTATGCAAACAGAACAGTCCAGGATGAGTAATACGTTTCCATAAGCCATTGCACCGTGATGTTTCATGGAGGATGTGTTTTTAATACAATCTACCTTTTTACTGATCACCCTATACTGTACATTAATTCTGTACGTTGGTAATGGTTTGTTGGGGGAAATATGGTAGGCCAATGTGTGACAGCGAGTAGCCTATACACTAATGGTACGGTTAGCTCACCTATAAAAAGGAGTCCCAGAGATAGCGTAACTTAATATTTGTTTTAGTAGATTACTTGAAAGGGTAAATGTTTATCTTAACAACGTCACTAGGTATTAAATATTGCATTGCCGAAGGAATGTTGGAATTAAATGAATGACGAACGAGTGAAAGTAGCCTAACAGGTTTCCCTATAAAACGGTTTTCCACATCGTTATGGCAGTTTGATGTGTGTGCTGTCATTTTGTTAAAGTTCATAAATCATTCGCAGTTCCAGCTGACTAATAAAGTGCAGGGAATCTGCCCGCACGACGAATCATACGGGACACGTTCAGGTTGATCTCCCTAAATATTCACTCACATGGAATTTTTGTTGAAGTTTAGCCTACCTGAGAGATCCGAATTGGTTCTGAGGACGTGGACTTCACCGGATAACCAGCCCGGGTGGCCTTGGCTCTGCTCAGCTCCTTTTTATTGTTGGTTTATTTAGGCTGTGAATGTCTCACGCAGTTCATGAGAAAAAATAT
This sequence comes from Percopsis transmontana, assembly GCA_025447815.1. Lineage (NCBI taxonomy): Eukaryota > Metazoa > Chordata > Actinopteri > Percopsiformes > Percopsidae > Percopsis > Percopsis transmontana. Next base: position 15,324 of record JAOEHI010019591.1, on the reverse strand, counting down.
GTCTTTCTACGTTTAGTTCGGACAAACTTTCAATGTATTGTTCGGCATAGACATTTGGCGACACCTGCTGGAGTGGTCTGTTTTTTCACTATTTACAGGATGGTTGGTGACACCTGAAGAACAACCCCGTATTAGGAGGGACATTTTGTAAAACACGTCGTTTTGTGTCATTCTTTTATTTATGATACAGCTAAATACAGTATATTTCGATTTAGGCCTATACCTTTTGAGTTTAATCTCTTAATTGTGTCCAGCAATACACGTTTATACGGATTATCTAAAAGTTAGTGGTATTATGGGGTTTTGGTAGGCCTGCAAAAGGATAGCTAAAAAGATAGGGGGGTGTGGTTCTTAGTCCCAGACCACCATGAGATCGCAGATCAGATTGCTAAACATTATCTCAGAATATATGTTAAACTATAACCCAACAGACAAGAATGTGAGAGCAGGAATAATGTTGAAAAGGATTGCCAATCAGGATTGGCAAAAAGACCTGGATTTATTTGTTGTCAAGCCTACCTCACCAACTTTTGGAAAACATCCAGATAGGAGACAATCCAGTATAGAAATTAACAGGATAATCGATTGCTCATTTTAATACTGCACGGTCGGAGTTGTCCATAGCTAATGGACAACTCTCCGTTCAGTTTAAAAAAGTGTGTACTTTTTCTACGCAATCCTGAGAAGATACAATAGTGACCTCTGGGAGCGGACCGTAAGAGGGCAGCAACGCGCATAGAAGCGCCTAGTCTGGGAAGAAGAAGAAACACAACAAGCGCTTCCTCTCCATGAGTGGTGGAGAGTTATCATTCAAGCAGACTTTTACTACTAATACAACACGTAGTAATTAAAATGGTTCGAAAATTGAAATTTCACGAGCAAAAGCTCCTAAAAAAGGTTGACTTTATCAACTGGGAAGTAGACAACAACTTACACGAGGTTAAAGTGATGCGGAGGTATCGCATCGAAAAGAGGGAGGACTACACAACGTGAGTACAACATTGGCAACAATCGTACTAACGTCGTTGGCTTTTGACCTTGGTTTTCGTGTATCTGACGTCGTCATAGCCGTTTTTACTTGCGTAACAGTGACATAGCTGTAGATTGTCAGTTTAAAAGTGAGTTACAAATGAGCCTATACAAAATATCACCGTTTATTTGGCACGTAGAAAGATGCTACACCCCCATGTGTGATTGCGTGTCGCTTCTTTAATAATGGCAGTCTCTAATGGGTGCAATTGTTTTTTTTATTCTTCTGGAATCACCATTAGCACCGTGAAAACTAAAAGTAAACACAAATAGCTGGTTAATAAACCTTCGACATAACACAATTTGCAAATAAACCATCACCTTTTTTTACAGTGCATCATCGTGCATTTGTTTATATGCAATTCAATAACCTTTAAAGCAACTCAGATAAATAATGCAGTCAACACATGCAACTTTCTTGGTACCAGATACACAACAAAACCATTCCCAGTAACACTCAATTTAGACATTTGACATCCTTAAAGCTTTTCCGTCTCTTACACATGGAGCCAAATAAAAAAAATACCTTGCTCCGCTCAAAACATTAGACTTAATAGCCTGTTTTAGCCTCTAGCTTGGTGGTCTTGATAATTAAAACGGCGCACAGAAGACAAAGCAACTTCAAAACCATTACATGTGTTAAAACTTACATGTCACTGAACTTCTGAGACGAGTGAAACTGTCGATCCTCTAGGTTGCTAGGCTCGCAGCCTCAACCCCAGTCACGTGAGTGACCTGACTGGGAATGAATGGCCTCTAGCGGCCTCTAGTGGCCAACAGGGGCCACTTACATAAAGTATGCCTACTAATGAAATAAATGTATGTTATAGGACGGTTATGTGACTAAAACGGAATATTACAAGCTTCCCTACTAGACTCATCCCTGAGTGGTTGTCAATGATCACAAATCTTTGTCGAACAGGTCATTGGTTATATGAATACCTATATAGTAGTGATATTATTAAAATAATAATTGTATTTTGGGGGACACTAAAGAACATCTTACAATATTCAATTTCATATTGGTGGTAGATTTTCTTCTTCTAATTTTACTTAAAATCGTATGATTTAACTAATAAGCCTTTTGACCCACTGGTAAATTCAGCGTCTGAATATTGAATTTGTAAACTCTAATGCAATTTGTTCCACGCCATAGGTACAATATGCTCAGCCGTAAAATCAGGGATCTGGCCAAGAAGATTCGTGACCTTGATGAGAAAGACGGCGGGAGAGCTCAGAAAACTTCTCAGTTACTGGAGAAAATGTGAGTGTGACGTGGCCATGGTTGTTAGGCTTAGGTTGAAACTTTGTAGAAAACTATTTTGGATGTTGGAGGCCCAGAGAAAATGGCGGAAGGAGAAGATCTCAATCTCAGTCACATTGCACTCATAGAGACATACAATACATGTCAATTCAATAGTACACATCCGGTAGCGATTAATCCTCCATGCTGCCATTACCTACAAGCCAGTTTTATGTCTTAATGCTTACCTCTATTGTCGTGGTGAAAGTTTTAACCAAAACATAAATATATAACTAAACGCAACAACAATCTGCCTAATCATTGGATTCATATGAGGATTTGTGAGAATCAATGAAACAGTCTGTTCAAAGAACTTGATGGTGTTCGCTGTCTTTCTACATTTCACGTTTTTGGGGAGACAAATGTATTATTTGCAAAGACGACATTGGCCTACATGAAGAAATCGTAACATTGCTTGCTGTAGAAATATACGAAAATGCCAGTTTATCCCAGTCCTTTTTAATTGTTGAATTACAACAATGTTAGAAGTGACATTTTGATTTATTTTTGTCTCCCAAGGTACAGCTGTGGTCTTATTCCCACCAAACAGAACCTGTCCCTCACAGAGAAGATCACAGCTTCTTCATTCTGCAGGTAGATCCGCCTATGCCACCTATTTTTTATTTTTTTTAGTTAGTATGAAAAAGGTAGAAAACCATGTTGCCTTTTTATACCATTCACCCACTATTTCTCTTTACTATGGCCTGGTGTTTGCATTCAGGAGAAGACTGCCCAGCATTATGCTGAAGCTCCATATGGCTCAGAGTCTAAAGATGGCCATCACCTTTATCGAACAGGGACGTATCCTTTACGACAACTTCCCAACTTGTGGTGCAACATGCATGGTTTTAATGATTTCAAAATTTGCTTTATTAAAATATCTTTTAACAAATGAGCGTGTGTTTGTGTGTAGGAGAGAGAGGGGAGAATCGTCCTTCACTGTACATTTGGGTACAGTGTATATTAAATGCTAGCTTTCTAGCTAGCAAATCTAAGGTTATTTTAAGGAAGGAACGTTTGGCTGTGTTGTCCTTGACTCCTTCTCAGATGTGCGTGTGGGCCCAGAGATCGTCACAGACCCAGCTTTTTTTGTCACAAGGTGATGGTCTACTCTTGTCTCTCTGTCCTGGCCTATTAAATAAAAGTGTTGATAGCTTTAATCGATAAAGATTGTCTCCTATATATGTTCATTCTTTTCCAGAAATATGGAAGATTTTGTCACATGGGTTGATTCCTCCAAGATCAAACGGCATGTAATGAATTACAACGACGAGGTAAGTATTTTAAATGACTAAAAACTAAAATGTTTACCCGTTTTCCTTTCTCTTCACTAGTATTTCAATTATGGTTAATTTAAAGGGGACATATTCTGCTCATTTTCACTGTTCAGAATTATATTTTTGGGGTCTACTTGAATAGATTTACATGCTTCAATGTTTAAAAAACACATTATTTGTCTTTTCTCATACTGTACATGTCTGTTCACCCTCTCTCTGAAATGATTGTACATGTTTTACTTTAAAGTCATACGCCTTTAAAATGTTTATTAACAAATGTGTATCGGTTTTATTTCACAGAGAGATGACTTTGATCAGGTGGTGTAGTCTGTCGTCCGATGGGTCGTCCTTTGCCAAGCAGGGACTTTACTGGCTTGGCCGTTCTGAGAAGAGTGAGAACCTTTTCCATTCAACTACTGCTGAACTTCCCCTTTAAAAAATTGGGTGTACGTAACCAATAATATTAAATTAATATTTTGGTCATATGGTGAATGTGCTTTACAGGCTAACTAGAAGAAATTGGTGTAGACATTGTTGATGGTTGTCGGGTGTTGGGGAATAGTGTTCCGTGTTAAGGCCACGTTCCCCTTTCATTTGAATCCATTGGGTTATCTTGTAGTGGCAATCCTTAACTATTCCACACATAACATTGTAGTGTGTAAGATCTGGTATCTCTACACGGTTTTAGAAGTATTTTAATCTCTCCTGTTTTGGGCTACGTATTTCCATATGTAATGTATACATGCATAATGCAGGGAAAGAATTCGTGTTTTGTCACCCTGAAGTCCCTAGTTTGAGAGGGAACGTTCAGCCTAGGAACCATATTATTTGGACGTGAATCGAGGAGCACAATTAGACGAAGCACCTCAATTCATGATTTCGCTGCCCTTTCCCTACAGATATGCTACTCCTATAAGATATGGTTTTACACAAGTTGTGTTGAATGTGTTTAGTCTACCATTGTCACATTTCTAAAATAAAGCTTTTCTTTAAAAACATTGAAATTGAACTGATCATTGGAGGACTTAATAAGGGCTTGCCTGCAATTGAACCTAGTTTCATAGTATTAGCATAGCTGGCTATTTTATCACTTATAGAACTTCCCAAGGTTATTACTGTACATATGTGGTGTGACAGACTGTAACATTAATCAAGAAGTGCAAAATTTTGGTAAATATATCATCTTTCTTTAAACAAATGTTTCATACATTTATAGTTACAATTAACTTGACATTTTAAGACTTTGTAGATGTAAACACCAAAAACCATACATAGATGGCATCTCCTTAAGATTCAACCTCTAAAACACCAAAGTATTTCTCAACCCTTTTCCAGTAATCCAGTAAATAGAAACAACTGCAAAGTTTCACTCTTAAAAGTAAATAGGGCAGTATAAGCTTCTAGATGTACATTCAAGACCAGATATCTATGGCTTAGTTGCTGTATATACGGAAGACCTTAAAACTACAAAAAGGAGCATTTATTCTCCCAGTGGACAATCTATAACCACCCCCAAAGTATGTTCTGCTGCCTTGCTTCCTAACTAGTAGTAGTAGCAGGAAAAGTTGTCTGCTTTTGTATGGAGAGCAGACAAAGGTCTCCCTTTTGAAATCCTCTCTTCCCACTCCCCGCCCCCCTCCCTCATTCTTCAGAGCCACCAGAAACGGATATATACAATAAAAGTGATAAAGATCACTGCTCCGACAGCCAGCTTGGCGTAGGTGGAACGGGTATTGAGGTATTTGGCGTCGCTGCGGTACTTCTTCGACAGACTGGACAGATTGCTTGCTTTTGAGTCTAGAGCTGAAGGAAGCAGAAACACGGGGGTGAGGATATTATATACACGTTTGTGGCATAAAATTAACATCTTGTTCAATGTACATCATATTGTTTTACTCACAGGAAATGCCTTAAGACGTACAGTCTATTATTTTTTAAGCGAGTGAGACTTGGCCGGGTCTTGTTTGAGGTCTTTAATGTACTTGCCAGAAAGAGCTTCTCCTCGCTGTAGAACCTCTTCAATGTTGGCCACCATTATTCTCTGGACGTCCTGTAGCTCTGTGTTGATGGTGCCAAAGTTCCTCCTGGCTCTGCTGTCGATGAATGACTTCTTTGTCTTCTGAATGAATGTATCTAGAATAACGTGTATGCATTTATTTAATATGTTTATATTATACAACATATGCAGTGGTGTCAAATTTTTCCATGGCTTTACGACTGTCTTCCGGTGGAAACGTTGCTCTACTGTTCATACCATGGCAGATTAAATCAGTAGCCAATATTGATTTACATGATTTGTAAGCGGCATGAGTATTTAATACACTGGATTAGCAAGACACTCATTACCGTATAGTTAGTTTTTTAGTTAAATCAAATAGGATAGTATATTTTAAAGTATAAGGTTACAGCAAATGACATATGATACTGGTCAAAAGTTTGGACACACTTTCCCCATTCACTTGAATGGGAAAGTGTGTGAATGTCACAGTGACAGAATGTTTTGGCCATATCACCTACCACTGCTTAGCACTCAGGTACAGGAACATGTGCTCTCTGGGTTTCAAACCAAAATAAAAAAAATTCTAACGCCAGTTTCAACCACGAGGGTAACCCCAGACACAAATAGGAGCATCCCTTTAGGATATGACATTAAATCCACCAATACGGGCAGGCAACACATGGATGATGTAAATAAAAAAAAATCTTGCTCACCAAACTCAATGAAAGAGTATGGCCGTGATACTGTGGGTACTTTCTTGCCATACTGATCGTCGAACTCTGCTTGAAGCTCTTCAAGGTATCCGAAGGCCAACTTTTTAGGAAATGCAGCCTCACATAAGGCCAGATAGCACACGCCATGTTCTATCACGTAACTGGAAAGAAAAACAACACAACCATGAGCCTGCATCAATAGAGCCAGGGATGTGGTCAAAAAACTAAAGTTGATATTTGTGGTATTTTCTTGTCTGTGTAGTAGTTAAGAATATCTATCTGATCCTTATTTATTATTTATTATATAGATATATATAAGAAATAGTTTACTTACTGGAAGGCCATGTCCCTATCCTCTAGGGTACACCGGGTTGGACTTTGAGCGTTCAGTTTCCGGAACAGCTGTTTAGCCTGATTCTGGTGTTGATGAAGGTCTCTTCCTGTCTGATGTACAAATAGGTAAGTTGCGCATTTTTATGTGTTTCCATTACCTTTACCGAAACAAATAAAAAAAACACATGAACCTCTAGCTATTAAATTAAGAGCAAAAGAAAAAGAAAAGAAGAAGCCAGACCAAAAAGTGAAGAGCAAAGAAGAAGCCATGTAGGCGATCTATCTCTTAACGTTAACAGACTGGTACTGTAGGCTACCTGTTCATTTTCCTGCATCGATGCCGCCAGTGGTAATCCGTCCGCCACACGGGCGATCATTGTAAGCAAGACCATCTTGATGAGAGGTGTCTGGTCGTGTTCATAGAAAACTTGTTAACTTATTGACACAACTGTCAACTTTGATGATGATGTATAGATGAATGAGCTGGCCGGAAGTCCATTGTGCGTCGTTGATTTAGTTCCGAATGGCAACAGAAACCACACTGCTGCATCTTCGAATATGTTTTTATAGACATTAGAATAATATTAATATTCAGTTATATTCGATGTGTAATATACACGAAGAGAAAATACACATTGCAATAATCACTGACGTTTTAGTAATAGGAAACTATTCACTAAATAAATACATTTATTTCTGCATTTATGGTTATGAAAAGGCTAAATTTGATGGGTCTAATTTCTATTAGTTGTGCTCGTTGTCTATCCGTTTTGTCTGGCTTTCAGTAAGATGGTTTGATCGCTTTGACTGGGCAACATTCACCACACTGGAGCAGACTGCAGTCCCGCGGCGAGAAGAGCTCCATCACCTTTCGATTGCTAATGTCTGCGTGGAGAACCGAGATGCTGATTCGGTCTGGCGATACGGGCGCCCGCCTACAGTCTCGACTAAAAGCCACTTTGAACTAAAAACATATAGACGCAGGATTTATGGACAGATGATCCTCTACAAATGGTAATTCAACTATATTACTGTCGCATTTATTTAGTAATATATTGTGCATTTGTTTGCTTCCATGTGTGTGATGCTATGCTGGGCTCCAGCTGGTTATGCAATGACTGCTCTTTTTGTATTATCTTTGTTATGGTTATATCGGGCAATTGTTATAATACATCCGTGTTTGAGATTCTGCATTCTATTACGTGCTCTGCACTACAGTGTATTTATAGCGTCTAGTTATACGATAGCCTAAAATAGTTTGAAATAGCCGACTGCTGTAAGCCAGTTTATATGGCTGTACAATGGGGTTTCTTTATCCTTAATGTGTACATAGGAAAGGCTACATCAGGGTATTGAGACGTGACAAGACCAGCTGACTGGTCTCATCTGGTACGGCTAGTATCACGCTCGGCTCAGAAACCTCTGTCAAAGAGCTTATAGCATTGGCACAAAAAAAAAACACTGCGCGGCTTCCATACAGTAACACACATCTTGTCTCACGGGTCTGTTGCTGGCTTGTTGCAGGCCGAAAAACGGCAGCGATTGCACGTAGACGCATTTTAATCCAGAGTGACACATCAGAACCCTCCCCCCCTCTCTCTCTCCCTCGCCAATAAAATTAGCCGGCGCGTTGGCACCGTGGCAGCGCAAATAGCTTGAAAGGACCATTGTGTGTGGTGTGCTGTCATTGGTCTGCCCCGGGCTGTGAATGCATAAATAGGCTACTAAACGTTTTTTTTTTCATGTCTCAAGCTTTATTTTGATCGTTTAGAATAACGCCCGCTCTCCAGCCTTCTCATCTTACATATGCTCTCTTGTCTTCACAATGCTCTGCCCCTCACAGGTCGGTCTGTAATGTAGGCTACGCGTTTGAGACGAGCGGCTGAGGAGGAGATGGGCTGCACCTCGGCCAAGCAGGTGTTGGCCGTGCCTCCCGGCGAGGAGGGCCGTAGTAAAGCGTACAGCAACGGTGACCTTCTCTCTGGTTAGTCGGGGGAGCAGGGGACCGCTCTGTGAAGTTCTGTCCCAGTGTGAACATGTTGGGAGTTGATCGTGTCTGATAAGCAATGAAATTATTTTTATATATATATATATATATATATATATAAAAATCTGAATATTTTGTGCAGCTGGCCTGTATTATCTAATCATCACTTTAGTTTTGTTTTTCTTGCTTTTACAGATTATTAAAGTAACATTGCACTTTTAAAAAGCCTCGACTATAGTTTCCTTACCTCAAATTCCGCATGCCTGGCGTTCAGCATGAAAATACATTGTTTTTCCAACAGTCATAGAATTTAACTGTTTCTCAAAAACATACTTATGTGTAATTTGAGAATACGGATTCTCAAATACTGAAAAATCATATTGTTGTAGGTTTTATATTAATATACTCCTATTTTTACTCTTTAACCTTACAATAAATACTATATATACATATAATAGCACTAGCAGAACTTTATAGACACGTTAGAAGTTATTGTTATTGAGAGACAATTTAAGTTTTTTAATTTACCACAAATAAGGGATTATTACATGATGAACGATCAGTGTGTGGATTTATTGAGGTGTGAAAGCTAAACGGGCTGGGGTTTAACAAAGTTCACTATCGTATTGATGGTGAGAAATCATATGAAGAGCCACTATCAATGTAATTGATGACACTGGAGTTTGCAATAAGTTTCTTTTTGGCCATTGTCGCTTTTAGTCATACCACTCATTTTTCACCCTGTGAGACGGAGTGGGAGAGAGAGAGAGAGAGGGAGAAGTTGTGGGGCGGGAAATGGGCTGGCTGTTCACGTACTTGCCGTTTGCCCACCGTTTTACTTTGAAGCGCGTGAATCCGAGCACTTCATTACTCCGCCAAGTGCCGCACCGTCAGAACCGTTGACCCAGATCTCTCTGATCACAGTGGCAGAGAGCGGCTATAGTCCGCTCCGCTCGCCTGTCGCGGCTGTCCGGTGTCGTGCATTAATAGGAGGAGATGTGTTCTTCTCTGTCCGCTCCCGCAGACGAGTACAAGGCGAAAGGAGTGGAGAAAGTCAAGTACATCACTGGAGAGGATGGAGGGGACAGCCCGGACCCCACGGTACGTGATTTTATGGAGTTTGGCGGTACGTCACAGATGCTGTTCTCCAAATGTGCATCTCTAAAACGCCTGTGTGTTTCTGTATGTGTGCCTCACAGGAGAAAAGTGCTCTGCTTGGCAAAGGACAAGGGCCAGCTGACAACGGACCGAACGGAAATGGGAAAATTCTGTTAGTGTTACCCGTTGTTCGATACATCATTGACAGTTTTACATACCTATGATATATGGAGCGAGTAGATCTATGGAGCCTTTCTACAGATGCGTTTATAAGTTACAACATAAAACTATTGACTAATTGTTAATGCTTGCTAATCTGCACCCCTAAATCAAATGGACCCCACTTATTCATTTTATTATTTAGGGGGCAGGTCTAGTGGTCTGGGTGTTGGACTCCCAGCCAGAAGGTTGTGGGTTCGAGCCCCAGAGTTGGCCTACCTGTAAGCATCCTTGAGCAAGATGCCTAACCCCTATCTGCTCCATGTAATTGTAAGTCACATTGGATAAAAGCGTCTGAATTACCTAATTGTAACTAATCATTAGCAGCCGCTGTGTTTACCTGCTTTGACATCTCTGTGAAAAGGGTTCATTCTGCCATTCCACCAATGCCATTATAATGCATGTCTATAACCAGCTGTTCTATGTTCCTCACAGTAGCATTCACTCCTCTGAGAGTCAGCAGGAATTCTTCAGAATGTTAGACGAGAAGATTGAAAGGGTATGTTAAACTATGATAGATAATATTGACATAAGAGTATAATGGCCGCTAATGTTTATAGCAGGCATGGCTCAATCTATAACGTTAAGTTGAAAACGTGCCAAATCTCATTGCTTCCTTGATAATGTCAGTTTACTCACTCGACTTTCAAAATGGATAAAACGGGGCCTCCTTTTTAATCTTTTGTATACAGGGGCGTGACTATTGCTCAGAAGAGGAGGATATCACATAGCACTGTGAGCTTGTATCTGGGCATCATTGTGGGAATAAGAGGACCTGCTATTCCAGTGTTCCGAATGGATTACCTGACAATATCATGGCAGCTCTGACTGTCCAATGTACCGACTTCAATTAAGCACCTTTTTTTTTTACCCCTCGGCCTGCAACCCTTTTGACCCGGCCGCTCCTTTGAAACGCACCACCCTCCAAGCAATGGTACTGTCAAAATGAAAGCCGTTGCCTGTATGATTTATTGTGGCTCTCTCAAATGGGATGTCTCCCATTATTTTTTTTACCTCTTACCTGGAGCTGACAGAGTACAAAGACTCCTCTGGGCATTTGGTCTGCCATTATGGAATGATGTCATTGCAACACAATAGGATGCCAGGGTCCCAGAGATCCTGTCACTGTCAGCTAACTTAAGGGAACCATCCCCATATCCTGACTACAACTCCACCTGTCACTAATACTTCCTGTAGGTGTTTAATGGATATGGAAATGGATTACAATAGAAATAGCAATGCTCTTTGTCATGGTTTAGCTGCGACATTCTGAACGTTTCATCCCTGAACAATGATGATTCAACTGGTACAAAACTTCCTGCATTCCAAGACATTTTTTTTGACACCATTAACTTTTTTTTTCTTTACACTACACAAGTCAAAAAGTATTCCATGTCTATTTTTGTTATGATGTAGGGAATCTGTGTTCAATGAGGCTCAGGGTTGAACTGTTGTAGCCATTGTTTCCTGTTGGTCAAGCTTGTTTTGCTAATGTTGCACCAATCAAATTACACGCTCGCGCTAAAAGGCAGGGTTGCAGATATTTCCTGTGTCAGTTCCAGTTAGTGTTTGTCACAAATGTTAAGACAAAGTTGCAAAATAGTCTGTCTTGCTCTTACAAGTGTGACAATATTGTGTTTGACCTTGTCCTTTTTTTTTTTTTTAAATGTTACTTTTTTTGTTTTTCCTAGTAAAATTGAACAAAACAAAAAAAAGTGTTTCCAGGAATCTTATCTAATACCATATTCGAAATCGTGTGTTAGACCAAGGCGATTAAAAAACAAACAACAAAAACAGTCTTAGCGCTCACGTTTTGGGTGGTATTACTATCCACAATAAATAACACAAAAACACACATTAAGGCAAATGAGAGAGCTTCCGGAGGAGAAGTAGAGATGGGTGCCAGCCACTCCCAGTTTAAACAATTTTTTTTTGTAACACTGGTTTTAACCACAAGGGGAATTCTGGACATTAAGGAGTGTCCATTTAAAAAGGTACGGTAATACAACAGGCTACAGAACATAATGCCATAAGGCTCCTTTGGACTTTACCAGGCTCCTGTGGTAGATTCAATGGGTAACTTGGCGGTATGCACTGGTTTTCACCCTTTTCTAGACGTTCCTGGAATGAATTCGCGGTTACGTGTTGCCATATTTTATCCAGTCGAGGGCCCAGGAACACTGGTTGGTTGTTTGTCCCATACAGCTGGGCCCTAGTTCCCCATCACCCACTGTGCTTTGGCCCTTTGTAATCAGTCAGCGCTGCTGGCGCCTCTTGCGGTGCTGGCGGCGGCCTTGGTCCGGGACGGGGCCCGCGGGGGGGTCAGGTGTCACTAATCCGTCAGTGAAGCGCTGGTAGACCAGGCTGGAATCGGAAGCCACTGCACACAACAACATGGGCGAGCCTCTGTCCAACACGCATCGTATACTGCCCGTTTGGAGGGTGAGGAGAAAAAAAAAAGAAAAAAAAAAAAAAAGGGTTTAATAAAGAGAAACATATTTAAAATAAAATTTAGTTGATAGTGTGTCTAACATATAGGGGTGTAACGACACATTTCATGATTTTATTTTCCATTTTGATGTTTTTGTATTCTTTATGCTGTGTAAGATACACTACACTTACTACTTACTACACTTGGAGCTAAAAAAAAAAACACTTTAAAAAAGTTATTGCGTTCACTTCTGCTTCAGGTGTTACGCCTTTATCTGTGACCACCGAAATGTGTGACCGCAGAGGTCGCTGTTTGCAAATGTCCGTTATACATGGCATGCACAAATTTCTAAAAAAAAAAAAAACACAAATTTTTAGGAAATGTTAGTTCATAGTTTATTTCATAAACTGCAGTAAACAGTTGTTTATAAAAACTTAATTAGAAAAAAAGTTGAAATTTAATTTTTTTTAACCTTATTTGGGCATTATGACATAACCAGTTTGAGAAATCACAGAGGAGCTCGTAACGAGAAGAAAGATTACCCCCCCCCCCTCGTTATTAAGAGAATAATGGATACAATGTTACATTTGAATGATGACTCTGATTTGCGATAGTTTTTTCCCCAGATTTTTTGTACACCCTTAACCGCTTATCTTTAAGAGCGTATACACGCGTCACCTTTTATGGCTCAGAGATCGGTGAACAGGCAGCGGAAGGATAGTGTGAATGGGATCGCCCTCCTTTTCTCGCCCTTTCAACAACACTGCCTGCAGCTCGGTACATTTGAGGCAAGACACCTCTTTCCACTGTCGAACTGCAATGAACAGAAGGAACAGGGGCGGGGGGAAGCTGTGTTACGGGTTGGGTTTATAAGTTCCTCTTTAAAAAAGGCATATTGTGTTAGAGATGGGCAAAGATGGCCTCATTAAACACGTGCAGTGTAAATGTGGTGCCACTTTTCCTAAAAGTAGCTCCACTCTTTAGGGATGGCGTGGTATTATGCATGCACGAACGTATTAAGTTGTGCAGTAATGCTAGTTTTTACACACTACGCCTTTAATACTCTCCAAGTCTAATGACGCTATTTTCTTAATCGGTTCTCTGCATGGAACCACTCACCGTCCGCAAGATCCATGTAAACAAGGAACGCCGCATACAACTGAGCACTGTCCCCAACTTGTAGATTCTTCATCTCGTGATACTAACCGGGAGACGTGGGCAGATGTTAGGCAGACTTTGCATTGGCATTCATTGTCAGTCGTTCATCGTACACTCACCGGCCACTTCATTAGGTAACGTTACACCTTTTCAACTTCTCCTTAACGTAAATATCGAATCGGCCAATCACGTGGCAGCAACTCAATGCATTTAGAAATTTCAAACTAAGCATCGGAATGGGGAAGAAAAGTGATTTAAGTGACTTGAACGTGGCATGATTGTTGGTGCCAGGGGGGCTGGTTTGAGTATTTCATAAAGTGCTGATCTACTGGGATTTTCCCACACAACCATCTCTAGGGTTTACAGAGAATGGTCCAAAAAGTATAATATATAATATCCAGGGAGCGGCAGTTGCCTTGTTGATGGCAGAGGTCAGAGGAGAATGGCCAGACTGGTTCGAGCTGATAGCAACGCAACAGTAATTTAAATAAAGCAACTGCGTGATGCTATAATGTCGATATGGACCAAAATCTGAGGAATGTTTCCAGCAGCTTGTTGAATCGATGCCACGAAGAATTAAAGGCAGTTCTGAAGGCAAAAGGGGGTCCAGCCCGGTAACGTTACTAGCAAGGTGTACGGTACCTAATGAAGTGGCTGCCGATCGAACATAAACTTACCATCGGGTGTTGTAAAATCCAGTTAGGCGGTAAGGTTTTTTCTGGAACAACCACGTCCTCTGTTTGTGATACTTCCGACATTTTAAACAAATGTACAATTTATTGTTAAGTAACAATTAATGCCAGGATGCTGCATTAGAGACATGTGTACAAAACTTCGAGGGGAAAACTTGTTTTCATTGGCTATCACACGTGCGACAGTATATGCAGTCCGGGTGGAAACTGTTGCCTGTAAAATCCCAATTTTTATCGCAATATTTTAAATATTACCAACGTATGTATGGCAATTAACGCAGTTACATGCACTGCATACTAGTAAAATGTGTTGATAATAACTAGTAAAACGATAATGCGCGGTTTCAATGTAGAGCTCTCGGGACTTAACTATTGAGCAAATGCAACAGCAACACCGTCAAGTCGCTCGGCAAGAACACACACAGCTTACAATTTGGGTTTTAGAAATTGCTTGCTATTTCACCATTTCCACACCATTTCTTACTTGAGAATGGCTTTCTTTACGCAGAAGAATGATAATTGAACATGTGAATAGCAATCAGTAAATGTTAAATCTTTTGTGACAAGCATTTTATTTATTTATAGCATTTTATTTATTCATATACAACCTCGAAACTTGAAAATAATTTTTAATAAATGTAGTACAATTTGAGTACTCTAATGAGTACTCTAATATAGTAGAAACTACTAATACATTACGCCACCTTCTGGTTGAGAAGCAGCACACATACCATTAAGTTAGGTCAATAATACATTTGTCAAAGACCTTTAAAAGAATGGCCTTCAAGTCTTGCAAGTAAAAAGTATTAAAACTTTAGTTTATAATGACCACAAAACACGCAACAAAAATGTATTAATATTAATATTATGTGATAAAGTTTTACCATTATCACATAGTAGCCTATAGGGTAGGTAGGTAATTGATTTGGATATTATAATATAATATATAACTATATTTAAAACTCAGCAACATATATATGATCCTTGGTGTTCAGTTGTGATGTATAACATTTTTATCTTAGACCTTATACCGCCTGATATCTAAAGTAAATGCAATTTAAAAAAAAAATAAAAAAAAATATCCC
>JAOEHI010019580.1:0-28210 GCA_025447815.1 Percopsis transmontana | reverse complement strand
AAGGGAAGTTTGGGGTCCTCTGCTGGAGCTGCTACCCCCGCGACCCGATTCCGGATAAGCGGACGACGATGAGATGATGAGATGAGATGAGATGAGAGAGTTTCAAAATCTTTTTTAGCTCAATCTCGTTGCATCTCTCAAATCCTAGCAGCTTTAACTGAAGAATAAGGCCATGAAAAAATATTTTAAATTACGGTAACACCTGACATGAAGATCAATGTTCAGGATCTGATGACCCGACCCTGTGTTCAACTGAGGGCCATCATCTCAGCAGATCTCTTGTGTATTTCATGACCAGGAGCCAAGGCAGTGGAGAGGTTATACAACAGAGAGTAAAGACAATAAAACAGTAAGTGGGCTAAGGTACAGACATGGTGGAGATTCTGCCCTGCCTCGCCCATTGTTATCCATCACCAGTAACCTTGACCTGCCGCTGGGAGTTGAAGGACATTTCTGGGGAGAAGAGAAGATATTCATATGCCACAGATTGACCTATTCATAGTTGAAAGGCTATGCTGTGGATTGACTTTTTGTTTTAACAGAGGTGACCTTTGGGGTGCATGTCTTGTGTGAGCTGAATGCTAGCTCAGAGCCAAAAGGCGTTTCAAAATATGATCTTGGCTAGAGGTCTGTATAGAGGGCACAGAGGATACACAGAAGGATCAGCGGACTGTGTCATGTGTCATGCCTGTGCCATTCAGAAGGGGTTTGAACCCCAACAGCCTTCCCTCTACACCATTCTAATGAGTAGCCAACCTACATGTTTCCTACAATCCCTAATCCAACTCACCCATCTAAATATTCTTATGACCACCTCCATTCAGAAGGTGTCCTACAGCAACTCTGCGCCACCCACAGCCAATTTGCTGTTGTTTTGTCTTTTCTTGTGTGTGTGTGTTGTCAAAGCTATGTCGTAGCGTATGGTTTCACCTATACAATAAACAGCAGCCAATCTGTCTGTGATTCACCTAACAGTAGCTGCGTCGAGGCAAACTGGTAATCATGGCACAGCGGGGTTGGGAGCTCTAGCAACCTCTAGTGGACAGGCAAATAAAATTAATTAATGCTCTTTATTAACATTATGCAATATTCATTCATTAAAAGGACGGCTAATGGAAAGAAAAACTGCTTCCACAAAGGCACATGACCCACTATGAGGAGTTTGGATAGTTCAGGGGGCTCAAGAGTTTGAGACGTGCGTTCTTGGGAAAGACGTAATTTTCTTGGATTCTGGACAAATATCAAAAGTCACATGCCATGTGCTTGTGTTTCCAAACCCATGTTCCTTATTTAGCAGGGTGTTCTATTTATTACAATGACAGTGGAGCAAGCAAAGAATAGATACAAAGGCCAAACATAGCCCTATTAACAGTTTGTCATGGGTGAGGGCTTCTGAAGTATTAAACTATTGCCTAGCAATGGCTTTCATGTTTAGTCATGTCTTTGGTCTTCTGGACCTGAAACTAGGTGCGGTTGAGGTTTATTATTAATGGACCCTCTGTTTGGTAGCAAAACACATCCAAGGGTATAATGTTTATCGATTTATGGACAGGTAATCGATCAAGTAGCATGTTATATTAATGCTGTACTTTAATTTGGAAGTCAGGAGGTCAGGAGGCGTAATGGTGAGATCGTGATACTGCTGCCATGGTGTATAATGCATGTTACCTTCAGCCGGTACAAATGGAGAATGCCACGTCAGTAACTTTTTCAATCATAATCTAACTGAAAACCCAGAGGATATTTCTGGATATAAAATTGCCACTATTAGGTGGAACCTTATCAATTAACAAAGCCCCTACCTCACAAATCTCTCTATACTAAGATGTGTAAAAAACTTTACAGTGTTCTGAATACCTACTGAATTCTGTTATCTTTTATTATCTAATTTAGAATTGTTTTTACATGCATTTACAGTATGTGTCAGACCACACACCCTTTTTTTGGTCCACAGCAAGTTTACACTTCATGGTGCATACATCCCACATATGAATATGGTTTGATTTCAGCGAACTAGCATTTTACATTTTACTTACAAAATGAAAAATGGCATTCATCCATCATGGACTGATTTATGGACAGGTTTAACTGGATGAGGGGCGTGGCATTTAGAAAAGTAAATACTACCAAATGTCCCTTGGACTGATTTATACGTAACTCTATCCTGTATATGAATCACACACAGATAGACACTTAAGAGTACGTGTTTGTCTCATGTAGATAAATGTAAATGATTTATGACGACTATTTATAGCAGCCCAATGGAACATCACACTACACTGATGTTGCCTGCAATTATTGACTTTTTAATCGATGTGCACCATCGTTGTGTAAAAACCCAGATATACTGTACAATTTTACAGCTCTATAGCACACTTTAACTTTCTGCCAATGTTTACCTAAATAAATATATTGTCGATTTAATGTATATTCATTTGTGCCAATCCAGAATATGAAATCCACTCTACATGCATATGGTCAATGAGGGAATGAGGAGAAACTAAGACATTAGGCATGAAGTAGACATTATTGTATAAAGTAATGTGTGGACCTTGCGGATTCTGTTTTATGGTCTAGAAGATTAATAAATAGTTGATGTATTTATTTTGGCTGGGTCACAGGGCTTGGTGTATGAGTCATAAAACAACCTCCTCTTTCATGATGTCTGTCTCTTATTTTTCTTTACTTGTAGCGTGCACTGTCTGCAAGTTTACATATTGTAAAACGTGTAAGCAAACAGACTTAAAGAGTGTTTTTACAAGAACCTTATCAGGTCACGCTCTACACATGCATTTGTATCCTCAGAGGCCCTATCTTAAACCTGGCGCCAAGTGCGGGTCTAGTTTCAGACAATGCAGTTGTCATTTTGACGTCCACCGCACGTTGTTTAAACAGCAAACGCACTTGCACCCATCTGAGCGCCCGTGGGGATGTTGATCTTAAAATGAGGTGTGGTCAGGTGAATTGTTAGCGCATTGCTATATTGAGAGTAGCGGAAGCGATTGTGCGATTGACCAACAAAAATCTGGTCTGAAGTCAATGGCGTATTGAAAACAGCAGCATTTACTGCTGTTTTAAGGACACATTATAAAGATAGTAGGCAACACGCTTACACTCTATACACACACAGGGACTCGTCGCAGCCCACATGATAAAGATTCCAATGTGAAAGATTACTATGCACCATTACAATAGCAATCCGCCAAGATATGCAAGCGCACCTGGCTCTTAAATGGAATGGAAGATGACACTCTGATTGGTTTATTGCATGTTACGCCCAAAACAAACCCTCGAATAATCAAGAGACTAAGTACAACGCTTTTGAAACTTGCGCCCGGCTCTGCAACCATTTTTCCCACTGTTAAACTAACCAAAGTGGATTTGGACACGCCCTAAATGCACTTGCGCCATGCACTTTAGACCATGTCCTTAGATTGTTAAAATAGGGCCCAAAGAGATTGTTTCAGTGATTGTCTTGTTCTCTGGTACTAAGAGATTAATATTCTGGCACGTGAGATTTAGGGGTTAGATTTTCAAAATATGATGTTCTGTTGCCCCATTTCTGTATATACAATTTTAGGACCAACAGCACTCTGCTATAATGTTAAAATACTAAAATACTAAAACAAAAAAAAAATTCAAAGGCTGTTTTACAAAGAAAAGATTCAGTGTTGTGTTAGATATACAATATAAGACACTTTACGTACTACACATTCAGTATACATATATAATACAATATTAAATAGATCATATAAATTCTTTCACATAATTAACAAAAAGTTTGTAGGATGACACATTTTAATTGTCTTTTTGAGTTTGTCCGTTTTCCTTTTTTTGGTCTGTTCTGTCTTGTTCAGTGTAACGCGTGTTTTGTACCAGAAGGTGCCTCTCCCTGTTCTATGCAAATTATTGTCTTGTTCCACTTTTTCACATGGAGCATTAGGTAGTAGACATTAAACACCTTTGTGTTTGTTATATTATAATTTTTTTTATGATTATTTTTTCTAAATCTGTAACTACTGAAGTGTGTAGCAATCTTCAGACACCTTTCAATCCAGTAACTGAAATATTGGGAATTTTGATGTATGGGAAATCAAATCCCCTGTGCACTGATAAAATATAATTGAATTATTCAATTTTTTTTGCATGTTGAAGGATGATTAACCATTTTCGTTCTTGGTCACATAAACCAGTGTCAAAGGACAAGCCTTTTCCGCTTGACTTATAATACTTAATTGTATCCTTTCCACTAATTGTCAAGAGTCAAAACAATAAATGGAGCAGCAGCATTTAGCTACTATGCAAGAAATTGCTGGAATAAACTTGAGGCCTGAGACTTGCTCTAACAATGACTACTTATAAATCCAGACTAAAAATGTTCATGTTCACCATTGCTTTCTGCTAAACTGCAAACCTTGCACTTTGTTTTTGCTATGCTGTAAAACCTTTTGATTTTATTATTGTATTATGACATCTTGATCTTTTTATCTTACACTTTGATTCTATATTTTTTCCAATTTAAGTGTCTTTTTATGCATTACTTTTAAATCCTGTTTTATTGTATAACATTTTTTTATGTGAAGCACATTGAGTCTGCCTCGTGTATGAAATGTGCTATATAAATATAGTGCCTTGCCCTTGCCTTGTCTAATGTTTGACTTTACTCTATAGTCAGCCGGTACTGGAGTTACAGTAATGTAGTTGAGCAATTGATTCGTTTAAAACATTACTCCAGTCATGCATGTTAATAATTTTTTTCAGTGACTTGTGGTTACTATGCCCATCTATGCCTCAGTAGTTTTATGACCTGGCAATATCTACTAATATTTTTATATTCTAAACCTTGACCTGGCTTATGAGCCAACACATTTACCATAACTATGCCTGCAGCTGTTGTTATAAAATCTAAACACAATATATGACATCATAGTTCATCAGTTCAACCCTCTCCCAGCCCTTCCTTCCTGCCTTTCTTCTCCGCCCACAGTAAAGGTTACCTGGTCAGGTATGGGGTATATAAACATGAGTGGTTGTCAGTCATGTCCAGAGACGCAAATAGAGACCACAGGACACTGTGTATTACATAAGCTGTGTCTTCCCTGCAAGACATTCTAACAGCCCTTTAGTCTTTCTTTCTTAAGTATTAGAAAGGGTAGGTAGTGTACCTGAAAGATTGCTACCAGGGGGTTAGCCATGCAAGGAGGAATCCATACTCTCCTGCTGGTCACAGTGGCTTTACTCTTGCTAACCCAGACGAGGATCTATGCCAGGTGGGTCTAATGGCAGCTCAACTGCCATCCTATTTTGTTTATTGTATACTTTGTATTTTATTAAACCATCACCGTTTATTCATCTTATTTCATCACTTTTCCAGTTTACAACTGTCATTGAATTATCAGGAAATCTGTTGGCTATTTTGATGTGTTTGTGCATGGAATTTGACGTTCGGGGGGGGGAGCGCCCCTGTGTCATCAAGCTTGGACCCCCTTGTGGCCCCCACAAATGCGGAGTCTAAAATGTTAATTTGTCTAATGTCTAATGTAACTTGACCCCCCTAACAGTACAACTGGCCCCAGCTTCACCCCCCCAGTTGAAATGGTCTAGAACCGCCACTGTGTTCCAGATGTCACGCACAGATTTTATCTTTTGATAGGTAAATTATTCTTTGTTTTGGATTGAAGTCACATCTCTTATGTCTCTTCTCTTGTGTCAGTGTTGAAAACGACAACTCATCAATTACGCTTCCATATTGGAGGGAACATTCAGGTAGTATTTAAAACCTGTTTAAACCTGTTTAGTTATGATGTTGTTTTTTTTCAAAGATGTGGAAATTTATATTTAGTAAGATGCTGGTCCTATTAAGCAGACTCATTTATTTCTTGCCACAGTAAACACCTCATGAGACATTCCTTTGATTAGCAATGTACTTCCCATTAGGCAGAAGATGTGGTCTTAATAGCTAAGACTTGAATGAATTTGCAATAAACACTGTTTAGACAGATACATAGATATATAGATACATAAGTAATTTCAAATGTTTGTTTCATATAGAATATGTTACACAGTGTGTCCTTAACAACTACAGCAACATCAATGCATCTTGTGACTGGAAAATGGCCAAAGAGGGTACAGGTACATTACACTCTATGTAGTTAAACTGAAAATTTAATGTACTGCAGTCTTTAGAGATTGGCTTGTGTTTTAATATGTAATATGTCCCCTCCCTAATATGTAATATGTCTCTCTGTCTTTGTGAGAAATTTCAGCAGTGGCGTATTCAACGTTAATCCATAGTCTTTTCGAATATGTAGCGAGGCTGTTTCCCGTTTCTGTGCCTTTTGCATATCACTAATTGATCAGAAGCAGTATAATAATATTTTATAACCTGGTGTTCTCCTGAGAACGATCAATCAAATTAGAGGCCCTGTACTTGAATCTCACAGTTTGCTTCTCAAAAACACTCCAGCTTTTTTGCATCTAATTATAATGAACCACAACAGATGAACTTTTGTTTAACAATTAAATGTTTTGCCATTTTGTACTGTGCCAAAAATTATAATTTGGTATAAAATCTTATTGCAGATTCATCCTTTGAAAAAGCATCTGTTGTTAGGATTCACAATGTTTGGTTTAAAAACAAAGGGAGACTCTGTTTACTAAATCTTTCCATTTACAAATGTGACATTGAAATGTAGCATGCTAGAAGTAAAAACAAGCTTTCTGTTCTTTCTGTGGTAGGGCAAACTGAATAGTCTGATTTTTAAAGCTACACTCCTCAATTGTGCATACTGTAATTCAATTGTGCATATGCATACTGTAGAGGGAGGAGTAGAAAATGGTGTCAGCCTATGAGTGTTGTAGAGGCAGGAGTGGAGACCAGCGTGAACGATTCAGCACACATGTACATGAGGAGAAAGTGCTCTTGGAGTTTCAAACTGAAACAATTTTTGGTAACTCTCTAACAACCACAAGGGTCCTATTGACAATTTATCTTATTCTGTAGATGAGTACAACATCTCAGTGAGTTCTTTAAAGAGTCGTCCTCTCGGGATCGAAAGGAAAGCCTGTCTGGAGTTCTGGTACCAGTCCCCAAAGGCCCTTGCCTTTGGGGGCTCAGAGCTTCGAGTCCTGCTCAAAGGCAGCACAGGCCATGTAGAAATATGGACATTGCCTGCTGTGGACAGTGATGCTTGGATACAAGAATTTGTCTCCCTTGACATCACTGAAACTACGTCCCAGGTACAGTAATAAACATGGTTATAAACTTGTGTACTCTAGGTGAATTGCAGTCTAGTGCCGTTTACACTGTCAATGAGACGTATACCTTTTTATGTCAGGTTGTATTTGAAGCGACCCAGGAGATGTTTATGGGAGGGCAGGTTCGCTTTGATCGCATGGGAGTCAGGAAAGGCCAATGTGGTGAGTATTGGCTCCTTGAATCGTAAAAACCTGTACCTTGTTTTACCTTCTGGAGTATTAGGCTTATATTGGAGAGAAAAAACACAACACAAAAACAAACACATTTTGCAAATATTAATGCACCTCTGTTATTTGCTAGTAAAGATTACAGTTACAGTACGGTTTATGAAGAAAATTAACCACTATTATGCTATATAAAGTGGTGATTTATTATATTATACACATATTATATACAAGCGCATGAAAAATATAGTAATGTGTTTTGGAAATTAGCAGTTGTCGTCGTTTTGTTTTGAATGACACCCCAACCCCTTTTCTTTACCTTCAGGCAAACAGTGTAAACCCAACACACAGTTCTGGACAGACGAGTCCACTCTCTGCCTGTGTTCTGGTGGCCAGCTCTCCTGCATTTCCTCTCGGTGTCCTGAAGGACAAAGGTGTGGTCCACAAGGAGAAATCCCCTCAGGGACCTGTACTGTCCACAGTGACCCGCACTGCAGCACCTTCGACGGGGTTCTGTACCGCTTCACGGCCCCCTGCACATACGTGTTGGCTAAAACATGCTCGTCCTCCGACGCCCTGCCTATATTCAGTGTGGATGTGGTCAGTAAGCAGATGGGAAACTCCTCTGTGTCTTCAGTCCAGCAGGTCAACGTGGAGCTAAAAAACCTGAGAATATCCCTGCTGAAGAACGAGACACAACGGGCTATGGTGAACTACTTCAAATTACAATTACTTTTGATTTAATTATTGTCAATAAATATCACACTGTAGACAGTTGGGGTTGTTTCAATGTAGTATTATAGTATATAGTATTATTTGTATAATTTCTACACCCAAATGTATCATCCCGTTGCCTTTCATGGCTCGGTCATTAAGCTGTAATGTTGCACAGGTGTCAAAGCAAGGTGTGATCACTTGACATCTCATATTTCCAGTCTATTGATTAAGTTTATCTAGAAGAACAGAGCTTAGTCATACAATGTTCCAGATTTCCACCCTGCCTATCGATACCTCTCATTTCTGTTAACCTCTAGGTCAACGGCATCTGGAGGACACTCCCTCTGAAGCTCAGCAGGGGCGCAGTCAAGATATACGGCAACCCTGCCGCTGTTCTCGTGGAGACCATGTTTAACCTCATGGTCTCGTACGACAAAGCTGGTGTGGTCCACATCAGCCTGCCCTTCCTGTACTCCAGTCAAGTGTGTGGCCTGTGTGGCAACTTTAACAGCCACCAACTCAACGACTACCTAGCGGGTGCCGCAAATGCTACAGCTTTAGGTCAAAGCCGGCAGACGCAGGGAGCGGCCTCATGCGAAGCCAGCATCGTGCCCCACAAGTGTGGCCCATCCGAAGAGGCAGAGTATGCCAGCGAGCCCTACTGTGGGAGCCTGCTATCGGCGACAGGGCCTTTCGCTGCTTGTGTGTCCATTTTAGGGGTGGAGAGCTATTTCAGGAGCTGTGTGGCAGGGATGTGTGGCGCTCATGGCGACATTGGGGTGCTGTGTGAGAAGCTACAGGCATACGCTGACATCTGTCAAGAGGCTGGCGTCGTTTTGCCCACCTGGAGGAACTCATCTCTCTGCCGTACGTTCATTTATCATTTATTGTTTTCATTTCCCTACTGCTTTTTCTTAGTTAAATCAACATTATGTAACATTTTACCTTAAAAATTAGAACAAACAGCTTCAAAATCGTTTTGATGGTATACTGATGTGTAATAGGGAGAATGACGTCTGTGGGGCTAGTATTTGTAAATAGAGTGAGTTTCATGCATTTGACACTATAGTTGGGGTGTGTGTTATCGGTTTGGGTTTGTTATTATCCACTATGAATTGCATGTTTTAAAGATTTTGAGAAGAACATCTGTTATTTACACTCTTCAAAATAATGTAAATAACTGATGCTCTTCTCTTCTTTTCCATTCACATGGAATTCAAATGTCAGATAGCCCCCCCCGTAACTCGTTTGGTTACGATATTAAGTGACATGAGTGACATATGCTCGAGAGGGGTGCATTTCACGGCAGGGGTGCATATTACGGCACACCACCTGTTACATATGATTCAGCTTGTCAACAAATGTATGTGTACCACTGTCAATGAGGGGACTCAAAGCGCAATTTGTGAATTACACTCGGCAACTATATGGGGACCCCGGGAGAAAAAAGTACAAATTGCATATTAGGGCATCATCATAACAATGATTATGATGATGATGATGGTGATAAATACAATTCTTATCAGGGTCACCGTGTTTCCTATCCTATGCCTACCCCCTCAGCTCTTCAGTGCGGTGAGAACAGTCACTATAACTCCTGCGCCGACGGCTGCCCAGAGGCGTGCTCCTCGCTGGATGCTGCCGGGGCTTGTGGAAGCTGCGAGCAGAGGTGCGAGTGCGAACCTGGCTTCCAACTCAGTGGCGGGAGGTGTGTCCGGGCTGCGGACTGTGGCTGCTGGAGAAACCAACATCACTATGAGGTTCTAACAGTAGATTT
Source organism: Percopsis transmontana (assembly GCA_025447815.1). Lineage (NCBI taxonomy): Eukaryota > Metazoa > Chordata > Actinopteri > Percopsiformes > Percopsidae > Percopsis > Percopsis transmontana. Next base: position 18,294 of record JAOEHI010019580.1, on the reverse strand, counting down.
CTGTAATTCCACTATTCCATAAAGCAGTGCTTCTCTGACCCATGACCAAAGCAAGCAACCATATATCACCCCCCCACACACACACACACACACACCCCCTGTGCACAACCACTTGTTTTTGTTGCCAGATTTAGTCACACATGCAAACACAGGGCAATGATAGTACTTTTATTATATATTAGGAACCATAAATGTCATTGAGCGATTAAACGACTATTAAACTATGTTTAAAAATCAAAAAAACGATTAAAATAATAATACTGAAAACAACAACAAAACCAAACCAGTACTAATGTTTTTGGTTTTGTATTTCTTTTTCTAATCCAGAAAGGAGAGTTATTTTTGGACGGAGAGTGTGAGCAGCAGTGTCAGTGCATGGGTAATAATATAGCCAATTGCGCTGCATGGCACTGTGCAGAAAACGAGGTCTGTAAGGTCAACGGCGGAGTCAAGGTTTGCTTTCCTTCCAAACCTGTCACCTGCAGTGTGTATGGTGACCCCCACTATATTACTTTTGATGGAAGAGACTATGACTTCCAGGGTGGCTGTAACTACACCCTGACTACCACCTGCGGAGATCAAAGCCCCGCCCAGTTCACTGTGACGGGACGCAACCTGAACCCCATTCCCCAGAACCTGACCCGTTCCAAGCTAGAGGCTGTAGCTCTTCAGATTGAAGGTCTACACGTCATCATGAACCAGAATCGACAGGTTCATGTAAGTGCAGTGAAAAAACCTTCTTCTTCTCCCTCCATATACTGCCCTCAGCTGTTGATTGAATATAATGTAAGCTTTATGTTGCAGGGGTTCTTGGCTGTTTACACATTTATTTGTAGATACTTTTTGGTATTATGCTATGTTATGATACATATTACACTGGAAAGCTTCCAAGATGAACTCAGGAGTTAACAAGGGACCCCTGGACTGGATTGTTAAACCACAGTGATATCATCCACTATATTATATTATCCATATTATCGGTGTAAACATGCTTGTTCGTACAAAAAATCACTCTACAGGTCAGGACACAGGAGGTAGTTACCAGTTTCTCAGATAGGGACTACAGAGAAAAGCAAACTAGAATATCTAAACCCCTTGACTTTGCCCTACTAGTTCATCTAATTTAACGGTCTAATACACTACCCATGTAGGAGAGGGAGAAATAGTATTGGGAGAAATTACTTATTAACAGTCTAATAAGGTAGCTGTTCACTGTACGTATATATGTACAGTAATATTACATTACTGTACATTACATTACATGAAAGTAATGAAATGTGTTTTCCTTCCTCCAGGTGAATAACAATGCAGTAACACTACCCCATACCACCAATGGCTCCTTTGGCTCAATTAGGGTCTATAAGAAGATTCAGTACGTTGTCCTGGAGGCAACCTTTGGCCTCAGGATGATTATAGATGGGCAGAACAGGCTCTTCCTTCAGCTGGATGAGCGCTACTACGGTCAGCTGTGTGGCCTGTGTGGCACCTACTCCAACGCACAGGCCGACGACTTCATAAGGCCTGACGGGAGTTACGCCTCCGGTGCGTTTGACTTTGGCAACAGCTGGAGGGTGATGGACGACACCTTGTGAGTCCTCAAGCTTTACTTTCCTTGAAGACCTTCAAAATAAACGGTTAATTTTGTTGGCTTCTGCAAACCAAAGTAGCCCCTTTTTCGAGAATAGAGATTTTTTTCCATACAAGAATAGAACATAAGAACAATATCATTTTAAATAACCTATGGTTGTTCAACCATAGAAAAGCTAGAATGCAATACTTGAGAATAAATGGACACAATTTGATGGCTTAGGAACACACAGATCGACATTTCACATTTGATTTTATATAATAGGATGTTATGACCCTAGGACACACCCCAAACCAAACCTTCAATTTTGGGGTCATAACATAGGACTATATACAGTATATATAGAAATTATTTGGGAAAATAATTTTTTTGTGTTATCAATGTTATGATTACCATCTTCTCTCACGTAAACCCTGCAGCACCTTCATGTACCTCTAGGGGTGCGTATCCCCCACATTCGTTGAAGGACTATGATGTAGATGGTATGAGGTGGAGAACCCCTCTGACTGTGTCTCTTTGCCCGCTCTCCGCCAGGTGTACTGCCGATCCAGACCAGCCCAGGTCCTGCACCGTCCAAGAGAAGGACCAGGCAGAGACTGAGTGCTACAAGCTGTTGGAGGACGTCTTCAGCCCGTGCAACGCCGTCATCCACCCGCTGACGCATATAAACAGCTGCGTGTACGACTACTGTGCCACGGGAGGGGACCAGCACACCTTGTGCAACTCGCTGGAGTCCTATGTGACAGCGTGTCAGGTGGCAGGGGTGGAGCTGTCCCACTGGCAGAATAACACCGCCTGCGGTAAGTCTCTGATTGGCAAGTAGAAGCAGATTGGTTATTTTGGGGGGCTTCTTACAGGTGTACTAAGTAAGACGTAAGTAAGACAGACAGAAAAGCTGAATCCACCCCCTACTTTGTGATTACCCAAAAAAGACAACTCTTAGCACTTAATCGACTGGGAAATGTATTCATGCTAATGTAGAGACATCCATCTTCTCCATTGTCTAAATATCGGTTTACATTTTATAGTTTGCCCCTTGAACTGCAACTTTGATCAAAATATGTGTGGGTGGCAGCAGCTCGTACAGGATAGTTTTGACTGGACAAGACATTCAGGCCTCACCCCTTCAAACTCCACCGGGCCAAATCATGACCACACCACTGGAGGTAAGATATTATTTTTTGCTAGACGCGGTTACATATAAATCTGAATGTCGCTGGAATGTTAATTCCCATTAATATGCAAAAAAGGGAAGAATGTTAGATTAGAGATTAGATTAGATTAGATTCAACTTTATTGTCATTGTGCAGAGGACAAGTACAAAGACAACGAAATGCAGTTTGCGTCCAAACAGAAGTGCAAAAAAACAGAAGTGCAATGTGATATACATTAAGCAGAATAAATATATAACATGTACAAATATGTTCAATGTAGTAGCAGCAACATTATAATAGTGGTAAGAATAATATAGATATATGCAGTGTTTTGTTATAAGAAAATCAGATGTAAGAGAAACAGAATAAACAGAATAAATATGGATATTCAGTATGAACCATATAGACAGATATGTACAGTATGTACAGCTATGTGCAGTGTGGTAACAGTACCATTGTAGTGAAGAAACAGTAACATTATAAGAGTAGTAGGATAAGTGTATGTACAGGATGAATAGTATGAAGAGCAGTAGAATATGGCTATGTATAAGTGTAGTTACAGTATGTACATTGTAAGTAGGTAAATTATATATAACACTATGGGTGGAATAGGGGGGTTGGGGGCTTAGTGAAGCTAGAGTTCAGTAGGGTGACAGCCGCAGGAAAGAAGCTTCCTCTGAACCTGCTGGTTCGGGTGCGGAGAGACCTGTAACGCCCTCCGGAGCGGAGTGGGGTGAACAGTCTGTGGTTGGGGTGAACAGTCTTTGATGATGCTGCTTTGATTACGCAAGCATCGCTTGCCCTGGATGGCCTCGATGGAGGGCAGTGAGGAGCCGATGATGAGTTGGGAAGTTTTCACCACCCTCTGCAGTGCTTTTCGGTCGTAGGGAGAGCAGTTGCCATACCACACTGTGGTATGGCACAGTTGGTGAGAATGCTCTCGATGGTGCAGCGGTAGAAGTTCACCAGGATCTGAGGAGACAGGTGGTCCTTCTTGAGTCTTCTCAGAAAGAAGAGCCACTGGTGAGCCTTCTTGATCAGGGTAGAGGTGTTGAGGGTCTAAGAGAGGTCCTCAGAGATGTGCACACCCAGAAACTTGAAGCTGGTGACACGCTCCACCTCAGTCCCGTTGATGAGAATGGGTGTGTGTGTGCCGGCTTCAGACTTCCTGAATGAGCTCTTTGGTCTTAAGAGCCAGGTTGTTGTCAGTGCACCATGATGTTTGGTGCTGGACCTCCTCCCTGTAGGCCGCCTCATCGTTGTTGCTGATGAGACCTATCACCGTAGTGTCTACAAACTTGACAATGGTGTTAGTGCCATACAGGTACAGCCGTACAGGTGTGCAGTCGTAGGTGAAGAGGGAGTAAAGGAGAGGGCTCAGCACACATCCCTGTGGTACTCCGGTGTTCAGGGTGATGGTGGAGGAGGTGTGATTATTTAACAGAGGTCTGTTGGTTAGGAAGTCCAGAATCCAGTTACAGAGGTATTGATGCCCAGTTCACTGAGTTTGGTGATCAGTTTGGAGGGGATGATGGTGTTGAATGCTGAACTAAAGTCAATGAACAGCATTCTCACACAGGTGTTGCTATTGTCAAGGTGGGACAGCGCAGAGTGAAGCGCCGTAGAGATGGCATCCTCTGTATGACTGTGAATGTAAACCTGCCCAATGTTGATGTCTAGAGGGCTTCTACCTGTACACCGAGGGAGACAGCGTGAGCCATGGCGACTCAGCGCGTCTGATCAGCCCCACGTGCCACCACAGTGGCACATATTGTCTGCAATTCTGGTACCATATGTACGGCTCAGCCACAGCCATGGCCCTCAACATCTACCAGCTCCACGGGGGCGTAGCGAAGAAGCTCTGGACCAAGGTCAACCCCCAGGGACCAGAGTGGCTTCCAGCATTTGTTGATGTCGACGTCCCAGATTCATTCCAGGTAAATCAGCAAACACACAGTAATGTGTTAAAGTAATAAAACATGCATGGAAAAATTATTTTACTCTGGAAAGTATGTGTGAATAGTGAATGGTAAATTAATTTGTATAATCCCTGTTTCAGATTATAGTAGAGGGAATTCGAGGCTCCAGTGCTCTATCAGACGTGTCAATAGATGACATTTCAATCCACTTCGGTTCATGCTCAGGTGAGTCCTCTAACAAATATTTCGTTTTTAAAGTCTAAACAAATATTTAGCAGTGATATATTTGAAAATGTGGGAGTAACTTAAACATAAATTATTAGATTTAGCAGTGAGTACAATTACAAGTATTAAGAAGAAGGTAGGGGTTAGAAATCTTGCTCAAGGATGCTTACAGGTAGGTTTTGTTGGGGATCAACCCCATGACCTTTTGGCTGAGAGTTGACCACCCTGACCACTAACCTATCCTGCCCCTGTCAACCAGTATCTCAGGTTATGATACAGGTTCATTATAGGTTATGCTGAAAAAAGACAATGATCACTCTATCTGCATGTCTTTACTTCCTCTAGACATTAACCTTGGCCTGGTTGATAGACCCATTCTTCCTCCCACTACTACAGAAGTTCTCCATTCCCACCCTGGTAAACAAACAAGACATAATTTATGGTTCAGTTGTTTCTCCATCATATAATATAATGGTACATTGCAAGCTAGTTAAAAATTAACATCTGCTCCTTCCTATATAAATAATGAATTGGATTTACTGTGTTGATTTCAGGTGACCTATGTCATATATAATATTATAAATGGAGAATTCCCTTTTACAGATTGTTGGAATTCTAATTGAAGTGGCTGAAAAGGTCAAACTATTTCTTTCTCGTTTACGTTTTGTAGATGTTCCCGTCACAGCATGCCACCTGGACTGCAGCTTCGACGGCAACCTCTGCGGTTGGAGTCAGATGGTGACGGATGCTTTTGACTGGACATGGCAGAGTGGTTCTACCCCCACCCTGCTGACCGGGCCCTCAGCAGATCACACTGGAGGAGAAGGTACAGAAGTGCATAAAGACAAACACATCTGGATGTTTATTAACCGTGGCATCAGAGTCACATGACTCATAGATGAAATCCTGCCATAGATTAGATTATTTGTGGTAGTTGTGGCATTAAATAAATTAATGAATATTAATTGCTTTATTTTTAAATGCAAAAGTAAAGCATTGGATTTGGCAAGGATCTTCTTATGTTATGAATCATTACATACCAATCAATATTAATTCTGTTCCTCACATGCAGAAAAATATCAAGTGTAAGAAGGAAATATTTCACAACGTTAAACAATAAACGTCTCTTCTTCCGCTGTTAGGCCCTGAAATCCCCACACAAATGGACGCCGTTGCGTTTGAATGTAAACCAGATGATAACTGTTTATGTCAACGGATTTATTGTACCTGATTATACAAAACAAGTTGTGTTTCATCTCGCATGCCCAGGTGGTCATTACCTTTACATTGAGGCCAGCACCGTGGTCCACGGAGACACGGCTCGTCTCGTTAGCTCAGAGTGCTCCGACCACGGCCCGCAATGTCTGCAGTTCTGGTACCACATGTACGGCTCCGCCGATACCATGGGCCTCCATGTTTACTTGGTGGAGGGCAGCGTGGCTGATGCTGTTTGGTGGAAGAGGAATGACCAAGGGAATATGTGGCACCTGGCTCAGGTAGACCTCATAACAACTGGACCTTTCCAGGTGAGACTGCTCTCTTTAGACTCTCTAATGTCCAAAAGCTAATATGCCTCATGATAGATCGTATGATAATAAACTAGTACCAATGAAATCCTTGTTTTCACACAGATCATCTTTGAAGGGCGCAGAGGTTCGAACGAACAGTCTGATGTATCCATAGATGACGTCAAGCTTTATCGTGGCCGATGCTCTGGTAGGAAACAGCAATTATTATTATTTTTATTATTATTAATTATAATAATAATACTGGGCTGACCAATCAATTTGCCTACTTTCTGTTTATTTTTATGTATTTAATAGCTTTCCTTTTCTCATCAACCAAATGTTATATTGCATCCCTGGGCACCAACAATTTGTCTTGAAAGATTAGGAATAATTTGAATCCATCTATATACAGATAAAAAGATGGTAGTGTTTTGACTGTATCCAGAACAACATTGTTATGTCTTTATATATTTTTATAAAGTGTTTTTCTGACACCCAATGTTTATGCGTAAATTTATAACATAAATATAACAAAACCTCCGATCCATCCAGGCCCAACTCCTGCTATTCCTCAGCCCACTGTGGTCAATGTTACTGCCCAGTCCCTTGTCACGGCCGAAACCCCTGTTGTGACTGAAACTGTGCCCCCTTATGTGGAAGCAACAGAAAGCACTCATGTTCCAGAGGACAGAACACCGTCCTCAGCAGATACACATCAAGGTACGTTAATAAATGAACGGCAGTGGTTTTGTTAACACATCAGTATTATGATTTTTTTTAAACAGTATTCAGGTTCAAATGATAGCAAAATTGTGTTTTAGAATTCTGTAAAAAAGTGCACAGACTGCACTCTGGCAGTTAAATGCAGGCTGTTGCAATTCCAGTTTGCTATTGGCGGATTTGGAGTCGAAGGACCAACTGTTGTCATTAGCCTGTGGTGGAGTCTAACTATGAAGTCTGTTAATGTTGGATAAGCGTGTCTTCCCCTTTCGCCCCAATGTTTTTAAGGGGATTGTTTTGAATTTCCTAGGTGGATGAACTTCCACTACGAGGCTAGTTAGTTTAAACCCAATTACTACAAGTTACCTACTGTCCTGTGTCTTTCTTTACAGTCTGCCAAGTGAATTGTTATTTTGAACAAGATCTGTGTGAGTGGAACCAGCTGCTTACTGATGTTTTTGATTGGACAAGGCATAGTGGCTCCACCCCCACCATGTTAACAGGACCATCCTCGGACCACACAATAGGAAGTATGTATGTTTAAAATGCTTGGTCATAAAATTGTGGTTGCAGTGCATGGTGTAAAACTGTCTTGCTAGTTTTATGTGCTACCCTGCAATTTGCCTTGCTTTATTGTACAACTGGTGGGAAAGGACAGTCTGGTCATTATTTACAGAGTACTTCTGACTCCAAATAATGATTGATGTTTTTATCATTTTATGCCTTTACAGCTAAACCGTTTCAAAAGAAACAGTTCAACTGCATTACAGAATCCATCATTATTAATATTATGAAATTATTAACATATTCACTCTTCTCCACTCATGTAGACGGTCACTACTTGTACATTGAGGCCAACAGTGCAGCACACGGAGACACGGCTCGTCTCCTGAGTACTCAGTGCTCAGACTTCGGTCCTCAATGTCTGCAGTTCTGGTACCACATGTATGGCTCAGCCGATACCATGGGCCTCCATGTTTACTTGGTGCAGAGCGGCGTGGCCAACGCTGTTTGGCGGAAGAGGAATGACCAAGGGAATATGTGGCACCTGGCTCAGGTAGACCTCATATCAACCAGACCTTTCCAGGTGAGATTCATTCTGGAAAAATATATATTAAATATATATTTATAAATATATATATATATTTATAGCACCTTTTTTTTTACAATAAACGGATGTTTATGTGTAACGTATGTTTGAAAGATTGCACATCCGTTAGTGTTTTCCTCTGACCAAAAACTGAAAATGACTTACTGCATATGAATTAACTGAATTAACATACAACTCTGTCTTAAATACATTTTTATAACAACTGAATTTCAGATCCTCTTTGAGGGACGCATAGGTTCTAATGATCAGTCTGATGTTGCCGTAGATGATGTGACTCTTCATCACGGGCACTGTGCAAGTAAGCGAATATATCTCTTGTTTTTATACTCTACATATTTCCAAAAGGGTGTTGTAATAAAAGTCACAAATTACATCATTACAGATCTGACCGCCCTAAAAACAACTACGTCTCCAGCTGGACCAGATACCAGTGTGCATCCTCTAGTGAACATATCCACCACTGCACAGCCACAGCCAACATCTACAACACCAGTTATAACAGCAACCATTGAACCACAAACCACTGCAACTACTAAATCTCCAACAACACCTGTTGTCCCAACACCACCTGGACCAGAACTCTCAACCACAGTGAGACGGCCATCCACCACAGAAAGACTAGAACATTCATCAACAACTAAACCAGAACGCCCAACAGTAAGACCACAACCCCCATCTACAGCTAGCCGAGAACCTCAATCCACGACTACAGTGACACCACAACCTCTGACAACAGAACAGTCTGGATCTTTGGCAACATCTACTCCACAATCATCAACTACAGTCAGAACATCCACCACAACTAGATCACAGCCTTCAACAACAGAAGCTCCTGGGGCTCAGACCACTGTTAGACCCCAGCTACCAACCAAAACAACATCACAGCTACCACCCACAGAAAGACCAGAACATTCAACTTCAATAATACCTCAACCTACAATACCACAAGTGCCACCACGTCCAACATCTGAAATACCAATGACCCAAACAACAGGTATACCACTTCCACCAACCACAGCTCAGCCACAACCACCCACTACTGTTAGACCACAACCTCCACCCACAGATAGTCAGGAACCACAAACCACACCCAGACCTGAAACCACAGCCACAATGAAACCACGACTTCCAACAGAAAAACCAACTTCAGCTACACCAAGACCTGAGCCCCAACCAACAACAAATATACCACGACCAATGACATCAGAAAACCCAGGATCCCTTACTACAGAAATGCCAGTACGGCCATCAACCACAGCTTGGCCACGACCGCAAACTACCTCACTACCACTGAGAAGGGAAAGACCAAGGCCACAAAATATACATATACCAAGTAGGTTTTTATATTTGGCTTTATTAAAATACCATAGAAGGGGCTCGAAGCATTTATCCCCTGAAAACAGTGTTTCTTTGAGTTTATACTACCATCTAGTGGTGTAGATACTGTAGTGCCAATGTTAACTATTTGGAGCTAGTGCACTAAAGGCAAGATAAGATAAGATACTGGCCTGCTCTTACCTGGGTGACTTGCTACCGGAAAACATTACTTTAGTGATCTGTGAAGCCTATGTATTCAATGAAAATATGTTATTTTATATGTTACTTAGAAAATATGCCAAGCACACAGAGCTTTAATGCTGAAGAATATGAATAATATAATCTATTTAAATAATTCGCTTTGGATAAAAGTGTCTGCTAAATGACCTAATTGTAAATTGTAAATTGTAAATATAATTAGATAAATAATGAAATAATAGATTTTTTTTTGTAAAAAAGTGTGTAATTTTGACCCAAATGGCACACAAGGATTATTGTATTTTTTTTTTGTTCCATTTAACATTTAACAACTACTTTTCTCTCCCCGATTCATTAGCGCCCTCTTGCCAAAATAGCAGTCATAACTCCACATGTATAACTGCCTGCCAGCCAACCTGTGAACACCTTTACGGCCCACCTCACTGCAGAGAGGATCAGTCTTGTGTTCCTGGATGTGTGTGCGATGAAGGTTTTGTTCTGAAACAGAGCACATGTGTACCAATCCAACAGTGTGGCTGTGTGGACAGAGATGGCAATAAACATCATGTGAGTGAGACAGTCCAGAATATCTGCCTTTAGAAGACACCATGAACAATGTTTTGAACACACGTAACACACAAATTCAGGGATTGCATGCCCCGCCCACACCTCAGTGCTCAGTGGTTCGTATTCCCCCTACATCTTCCACAATCTCACATATTCTCTGCCCCTCCCTCTACGGCCACATGATGTTTGTGCACAGTTGTGTTTCAAAACATAAACAGTGAACTGGATAGGAAATCTGGGGTTCTGAGGGCGCTGTAACTCAATAAAGGAGTGTAACTTTAACTAAAGCTGTCATTAAGGTAATTCTCTCTATATTTCTCAGTTGGATGAGGTGTGGTACACTAGCCACTGTAGTCAGAAGTGTAGATGTAAAATAGACGATGATGGCGGGAAGACTGACTGTGATATTGAAGATGGGTGTGATGGAGATGCTGTCTGCCTTCAAGATGAGAACGGCCAGTATTACTGCAAGTCTACAGGTAAAGGAGCAGTATGTGCATGTCAAATGCATATACAGTACAAGCATTTCTTACTCAGTAAACTTTGGAATGACCACCCGAAAGAAGATAGCTAGCACAGTCTGATCTCTAAAGTCTAACTGAATTAATTATTATTATGTTGTGCTGTGCTGTATATACAGTCACCGGCCACTACATTAGGCACACCTTGCTAGAATCGGGTTTAACCCCCTTTTGCCTTCAGAACTAATTCTTTGTGGCATAGACTCAAGATTTTGGTCCATATTGACATTATAGCATCACAGAGTTGCTGCAGATTTGTCGTGATGCGTATCTCCCGTTCCAAAGGTGCTATTGGATTGAGATCTGGTGACGGTGGAGGCCATTTGAGTACAATGAACTCATTGTCACGTTCAAGAAACCAGTTTGAGATGACCTGAGCTTTGTGACATGGCGCGTTATACTGCTGGAAGTAGCCATTAGTAGGTCATGGTCAGCAATAATACTAAGGTAGGCTGTGGTGTTTAAAGGATGCTCAATTGGTACTAAGGGGCCCAAAGTGTGCCAAGAAAATATCCCTCACACCATTACACCACCACCATGAGCCTGAACTGTTGATAGTCCTACAAGGCAGGATGGCTCCATGCTGTCATGTGGTTTACGCCAAATTCGTAAACAACAAACAATACTGGCGCGGCTGTCAATGTTCTTACTAGCAAGATGCTATCCTATTTCAGCCAACATTGAACGCAGCATTTCTGAAATACCAGTCTGGCACCAACAACATGCCACGTTCTAAGTCACTTAAATCACCTTTCTTCCCCAATGCTTGGTTTTAACTTCAGCAGATAGTCTTGACCATTCCTACATGCCTAAGTGCATTGAGTTGCTGCCACGTGATTGGCTCAAATCTATAGCTTCTCAAATACAAAATCAAATCACTGAAGCCCTCGTTTGCCATTAGGCAATAAACTTTTTCCGGTTCCTTCTGGAACAAGTTATTATATAATGCAACAAAATTGTATTATTGCTTGATTTGTATTTGTTTTTATCTTACCTCTATCTCTATATAATTTCCCTCTCAAGCAGCACAGGTGCTATACAAAGAAAAAAATATTTATCATTATTTATAACATGTCTACCTCTCTGACTTCACTCCTAGACTTCAGTGAGTGTACTATCGAGGGCGACCCTGAGTACATAACCTTTGATGACATGAAGTACAGGTTTGCGGGGGAACACTCCTATGTTCTGGTGCAGACGACCAGTCTGCCAGCTAACCTACCAGAGGTCTACATAGCGGGCATCAATGCACACAATCCTGGTGACGGGGGGGAAGAGAGCAATGACGATAGCAACGAGGAACGCGACGGCCTCGGAGACAGCAGACACAGAGATGATGATGATAATGATGATGACGACGACGAAGATGACGAAGATAATTGGCACCGCCAAAGGCTAATAGAGCTCAAGATCCAAGTGTACAACCACACTGTGGAGTTCAAGAAGAACAGGAGAGTGATTGTGAGTACTGGCGCGGCTGTCTGTTGGTCTTACCAGGAAGATGCTATCCTATTTCAGCCAACATTGAAAGCAGAATAGCAGGAAGTAGGCCTTCCTTTTATTCTGTATGTGTAGTTTATTAAAGGCCCATTTTTGTGTGGGTGTGTGATCAATTGTGATTAATCACTGTCAGGCGTCATCAGATAGGAGACTGAGAAAAAGATTTCTATGAAACTGAGCACTGAGTCTTATTTTTAATTTGACAAATCCTGAAATCCCAATTTTGTAATAAAAAGATTTCCTTCTAGTCAAAGATAAGTTTTATTTAAACAGATGTTGTAAAATACTTCCTTCCTCCATTTCTCCTTTAGTTGGACGGCAGAGAGACTCGTACCCCTGTATCACCAGCTGGTGGCCTTGAGATCAATAAGCATTCCTCTCGTATCTACCTGAAGACAGATTTTGGTCTGTCAGTTGAGTTTGATGGACAACGTAAAGCAGGTTAATTATTTATTTATCTATTTATAGTGTTTAAATCCTCTAGGAAAGTTAATGCTCTACTAAGCAGAAAACATGTTACATGTTCAAATCCTCTTATTTTAACCTGCTATTAGGTTTAGTTGTTGTTGTTTGTTGTTATTTCAAGTTTTCTACTTTTTTATTTTCAATTTGGTCTGAATAACTTACGCTACGGGCCAACAGAGGTTTAAACACAAAATATATTGTAATTAAACACATATAAAAGATGAAAGAAAATAATTGTATAGTCTGTTGTATGTTTGGTATAGTGTGTGTATATAGCTCCGCCAAGCAGTCACACCCTTACCATTGGAATCAGTAATAACTGAGCTGTCATGATTTTTGTTGTTATGTCTGCAGAGATCACCCTTCCACATATATATAAGAGAAAGGTGGGGGGTCTGTGTGGTAATCTCGATGGAAAAAAGAAGAATGACCTCATCAAACCAGATGGTAGCCAGGCTGTGAGCGTTCAAGAGTTTGGAGAGAGCTGGAGAGTGACAGAGGACTCCTTAGCTATAAGATGGAGGTAGGAGTTTGACTGGGCTTTCAATTGCCGGTTGTATACAAGCATGTGTTGATAATGATATCAAACTACTGTCCTAATATCTGATATCAATCAGCAAAATTCTTGTTTGTGCCCCTTAGGCGTTCTATTTCATTTCGCAGCTCCTTTAGAGCCTGAGAGGCAAAGAAGACAGGTCACATCCGCTGCCAGAAACAAGAATCTCAAATGGTATTGTTCTTCAACAGCTGAACAGATATATAAATACAACACAATACATTTTGAGTCTATGGCGTACTCTTTGTCAAACAACATAGCACATAGCATAGTTTATTGTTTTTTTCCTTTGCCGTGTGTACTATTTATTGGAAAGTTAAGATCTTAACAGAATGTCTGAATATCTGTTCAAAGTATAGTTAATAGACACCCTTGTCACAAAAATACTTACTCATTTAATTTCTAATTTTTAGCACTGTTTGTTGAATGTGAACAATGACGTTGGCATATTTTTGCACTATACTAAGTGTATGATTAAAAATTTATTATCTGTAATTGGTATGACATTTAAGAAAAAATAAATAACTTTTAACATTTAGTTGACAGTTTGTTCATGGAAAATCCCGTGCAATGTGTTCCTCATATTTGTGTCACCATGAGTCCAGTCAGGGGAGTCTCCTCACTGACAGATACGCCTACGTCGTTAACCACAGAAGAATGAAAATATTATGTACATGAAGCGTGTATTTGTGTTTTCTGGCAGACAATGGGATTGTATTTTTTTGTGTGTACGTGTGTTTCTCTGGGTGTGAGTGCATTTGATAGTGTGATTAAGGGAGGGACTGTATTCATGTCTTAAGAAATAGATGTGAACAAACACATCTTCCAACCATCAGACGGAACCATGGTTGGGTTTATAATATACTACTTGTTCTTCACACCTTTGTTAGAATACAATAATGGTGAGTTAAATATTGTTACAATAGCAACTCTTCGGGGCAGGATAGTCTAGTGGTCTAGGTGTTGGACTCCCAGCCAGAAGGTTGTGGGTTCAAGCCCCCGAGTTGGCCTTCCTGTAAGCATCCTTGAGCAAGATGCCTAACCCCTACCTGCTCCATTTAATAGCACCATAAATGTAATTGTAATTGTAAGTCGCTTTGGATAAAAGTGTCTGCCAAATTGTAAATATTAATGGCTGTTTAATTTGGCATTACATGTACTATATTTCAACCGAATTATTCAAATTGATGAATTATGTAAATATTTCCAGGTTTAATCTCATTTAGGACCTGACATAGGACTGTTGTATAGTATGTTATGTTACTGTTGTATGTTATGGTAAAGTAAAGAACTGATGAACAAATACAACTAGTAAGTAGCATTACCTAAATTAGAGCCTAATAAAATAACGTTTTGTTAGGTTATTATAACAAAAAGGTAGTCACATTGACCATTTCTTGTTTCACATTTTGTTATAATCAAAATATTATCAGTTGATGATGATTAAATATTACAGTGTACATGTAATATCTCACCTTAAAAAAGTTGTGGTTCATGACAGTTATTCCAGTCAATACTATCTCTACTCGGTTTTCATTGATTTGTAATCAACTAGCCTGGAATTTTGTTATATTATTATGAGTGTACTACGTGATTTTGCCCAACATTATACACTCCCACTTTAACACACATGTTGCCTTTTAAGTTTTTTGAGAGTTTATGTGCCAGTGGAAATGTGAACATACCGTAATTCCATTTGAGTCAATTCTGTCTCTACTGGGTTTCTGTGATTTGCAATCAAATAGCCTACAATCTTCTCTCGATTTCACTCATTATTCAGCTCAGACAACAAGTCCGATATCTGACTCCAGCCTGGCAACAACACCGCTTGTGGGCAAGGGTGAGTCACTGGTAATCTGCATGACTGTTGTTTGTCAGAGATCATTGTTGGTCATAATATTCTACATTTGTAATATAATTAATCCCCCAGTAATATTTTAATTCACAAAACCTCCTGGGCATCAAATTAGTCAGCAGGTGTGATTTATTTATAGTAAAATAACCAATAGATATGTGTAATCATTATTTCCAACTCACATTGACTTCCCGAAACTCTGACAGTGTCTTCCTGCAACTCTGGGAAGTTTTATATTAATCAATATAATTTAAAAACAACATTTATTGTTTACTGTACAGTACAAATATGGCAAATATAGTTTCTTGCAACCTTGTTGCTTCAGGCCATGTCTGTCCTAACTTAAACAGCCCTATTGTAATACTAAAGTAACCGGCCTGGGCTTTTCTTAGAATAATTGATATTTGATTTTTGCTGTACTGTCCCTGATCTAAACCCACAACAAAGTTACAGAACATGTATTTTAAACTATAGTGTTTGACTATAGAAACAAATCAACTATTTGACTGTATGTAGCCTTTAACATTGCTAGTTTGTTTTTGTCTTAGTTCAGTTTTGTGCGGTTCTGTGTTTTTTCCAAGGCTGCTCAGCTCCTCCTAGACTGTGTTGCTCTGGTCAGAACAATAGCTGTCAAAGAGTGTGTTTCTGTGATGAGAAATGTATACAATATAGAGACTGCTGCAGTGACTACTTGTCCACCTGTACTATACGTAAGTCACCACCAAATGGCAATGGGGTAAAACATATTGTCGCTCATTCTTTTTTCCATTTCACTGCAGCTTTAACACCTACACAGCCAACAAAGCCCACAGACACTAATAGCAGTGCCATATTCTTACCAGGAAACTTTTATGAATTTATTATTATTATATAATTCTTTCAATCAACAAATTACACAAAATAAAAATATGTTGTATTCATTCTAAAATATTTGGCTTAGTTTATGTGGACAAAATATTTGATTTCTCTATTTATCTATTTCTGTTGTTCAATGATTTTTCTTAATTTGTAAAGTTCTTGTAAAATTAAATTGTGTCTGTGTTCAATATTATTATGTAAAGGTTAGCTTAAATTGTGTAATTATATAGTTGATCAAATGCAAGGAAGTGTAGTTTTCTGTCTCTATGGTGTGTCCTGCAAAATGTCCATCTCTACAGCTTTACAATCTACACAGCCAACTGAGTCCACAAGAACAAATAGCACTGCTACGTCCCCACCAGGAGATGGCAGCACAATCTTTGAATCAACCAATTACACAAGTAGGTTGTTTTTTGTGTTCATTATAATATGTTTGTCTAAGCTTGTGTTTCAAAAACATTTTATCAAGTTAAAAGCTTTGTTGTTATTTAATTATCTCTATTGTACAGTGATATTTCTTTCTCCTGCAGCCTTAACCACTGCACAGCAAACAGAGCCCAACATGACAATTAGCAGTACTACATTCTCACCACCATATAATATTTGGCTTACATTGAGTAGCATTCTTGCCAAAACATTTAATAAAAGATAAAGACTGTGTCATTATTTATATATTTTTGTTGTGCAATGATTTTTCTTTAAAATGCAGCCTTAACCACTGCACAGCCAACAGACCCAAATAGGACAAATAGCAGTATTGCTTTATCACCAGCAGATGGCAGCACAAATAGAACTACAGGTATTTGTTTTGTATTTTTTATTTGTTTAATGCATGCAATTTTTTAAATATCTCAATAGTTTTAATTGTTTGTTTTAAGTAATAATATAAAATAAAATTTTATATTATTACACACTTAAATATTATTACACACTTAAATTGTGTAGTGTTCTTGCCAAAACATTTATTAAAGACTAGAAGTACTACTTTCTCAACAGCAGATGGCAGCACAAACAGAACTACAGGTATGTGTAATTATATTTTGTTTTTATTGTATACTAGATATAACTTTTTCAGTCTTGTATAGTTATTATGCAATTGTGTCTGTGTTCAATATTATGATAATATATGTATGGCTTAAATTGTTACAAATTTCATGAAATTCATGGATGTCTAATTTTCTGTCTCTATTGTGGAACTGCTGTCACATTTTTTTCCATCTCTGCAGCTTTAACCACTGCACAGCCAACTGAGCCCACAAGAACAAATAGCACTGCTACGTCCCCACCAGGAGATGGCAGCACAGTCTTTGAATCAACAAATTACACAAGTAGGTTGTTTTTGTGTTCATTATAATATATATGGCTAAGCTTGTGTTTCCAAAGATTTGATCAAATTAAAGGCTTTGTCTTTATTTCATTATCTTTATTGTTCAGTGCACTGATTTTTCTTTCTCCTGCAGCCTTAACCACTGCACAGCCAACAGAGCCCAACATGACAAATAGAAGTACTACATTCTCACCAGCAGATGTCAGCACATATAGAACTACGGGTGTGTGTAATTGGATTTTTTAAAATGCTTAATACATACACTTTTTTGAAGATGTGTATAGTTCTTATAGAATTATTTGTTTTATATATGATTTCATCTTATTTGGCTTAAATTGTGTAGTCAGTCAAATATTTGATCAAATACACAAATGTAGTTTTCAGTCTATACTTTGCAACTCCTGGCCAATGTTTTCTGTCTCTACAGCATTAACATCTTCACAGCCAACTGAGCCCACAAGAACAAATAGCACTGCTACGTCCCCACCAGCAGATGGCAGCACAGTCTTTGAATTAACAAATTACACAAGTAGGTTGTTTTTTGTATTCATTATAATATGTTTGCCTAAGCTTGTGTTTTCAAAACATTTTAACCAAATTAAAGACTTTGTCTTTATTTCATTATCTTTATTGTTCAGTGCAATATTTTTTTTTCTCTTGCAGCCTTAACCACGGCACAGCCAACAGAGCCCAACATGACAAATAGCAGTACTACATTCTCACCAGCAGATGGCAGCACATTTAGAAATACAGGTGTGTGTAATTGTATTTTTTTAGTTGCCTAATGCATACACTTTTTGAAAGATCTGTATAGTTCTTCTACAATTGATAGTTTTAAGTATTAAAATATAATATTTGGCTTAAATTGAGTAGTGTTCTTGCCAAAACATTTAATTATAAATATA
>JAOEHI010019569.1:0-28212 GCA_025447815.1 Percopsis transmontana | reverse complement strand
AATATATCGCAATATGTAATGTATCGCAATGTATCGTGATATAATCGTATCGTGACCCTTGTATCGTGATATGTATCATATCGTAAAGTCCTTGCCAATACCCAGCCCTAGTCTGAATGTAATTAACTTCTTCTTTTTTTTTTAGCAAATTCAATGAAAATAAATTATACTAAACGAAGTAATCTACTGGTAACATTTCAAAAATATTGAAAATTAATAAAAATATGACCATTAAAAACAGATAAAACAACAATATAAAATAGTCAAATAAAAACACTGGAGTTTCAAGACTTCAGGAATGGTTGGATATATATATAAATGTGTCCAAAGAGCATTTAGTGAATTCAATTACAGATCTAGTTCATTCCACTAGGTTGAGATGTGCAATGTTCTTATAAGGCCTTATACACAAAGAGTAAACAATGGTCTCTCCTGTCTGACAGGAATGTCCAGCCAACTTTCTGATACAATTTACAAAGGTGAATTGTCATCAGTAATGAATCTTAAGGCACTATGATAAGTGGTCTCCATAGTGGCTTAGTTGTGGTTACTGCTGCATGCATTTTGATACGTGATAGTGTCTAGCTCTGAGGCTTAAGCGAGACACTATCATCACTTCAGTGGTGTAACAAGGTTAGGAAATGTGCTAAGACATGTGTTTGTGGCTGGGGTTGTACCTTGCTAGGGTACAAATATTGTATAATTGGTCTGGTGTACAGTACCTTAGGATGGTCATGGGTTCAAGCCCTGGAGTTCTAATACTTATTCATTGTAAGTTGACTTTGGATAAAAGCATCTCCTAAATGACCTAATTGTCTTTCATCTTTTCTACTCTGCGTTGTCAAACCAGGACCGTGGCTTTGCTCCACCTGTGCAATATGCAACAACCAACAACGTTCCCAGGAGACGAACTGGTTGATTTCACAGTCGGCAATGATGTTTTAGTAGAGCAAGGAGGGGAGCGGGCTATGAGTATGTTTACAAAATAGTTTCAGTCTGCTTTCTGCCCTCTAGTGGTGAGGAACTAGTTATGGCGGGTTTAATGGCTGGATTTGGTGTTATCAGGGAGTGATGTTTCAAGTGTTACAGATAAATAAATAAAAGTTTAACCCTGTGTTAATGTTTACTGCAAGAAAGAGAGATTCAATATTTCCTTCATTTTGTTTAATTTGAGATAATAGAAAAGGCAGGCATGAGGATAGAGGCTTTATTGTCAGTGTGTGTCCGGAGGGAGTAGTTAAGGCGTGGAAACACAACAGGTCAGCAGGGTGAAGGCTCTTTGACCCTGGGGAGGCCCTGAGGAAACCAGAGTAGAACTCAGAGACACACTGGCTGGAGCCCATGTGGTGATTACAGTTCATGTAATCATCACTCTTTTTGTGTTGATGTAGAATGCACATATGTGTATGTCAACCGCGTAGGCATGGGTGGGCCTGACACTCTGGCCCACCCAATCAGAAGGCTTCCTTGCTTCTTGGTTATATTTTGGTTAACATACGTTTCAGAACCTATTAAGTAAGAGAGAACCATGCCTACCTGATTTACTCTGTGCCCACCCACATTGTGATTTCTGCCTACGCTACTGATCAGAACAGTATTTGGGGCCTTTTGGTGGAGCGCCTTTGCCTAATTTGTCAGTAACACTAAGCCCAAGTCAGGGTAAAAAAAAAATTTATTGGCACGCCTTTGAGAGATGTCTGTGACATACGTCATGCCATGGAGACAGGGCATGACATCTACTCTGGACCACAAGCAACTTTAACTTATCTTACTGTAACAAATAATATTTGTTAAGAAAAATGTCATGTCATTCTAACATTTCCATAGGCCTACTGTATGGGCCCTAAAACAGTGAAATGGAGGTTCTCATAAAGGTGATGAATGGAAGGGTTTTAATGTGATGACACCAGGGACATCTTCGCTCTCTGCACATTTATAGCTCTATAATGATCCTTTTTTAAAGGTAGGGTATACATATGCGATGTTATACATGTACATTCCACTAACTATTCTACTGCTGTTGTAACAATTATTATGAGGATTGTATGGTAGTCTACTGACCGTGTACCATAAATACACATACTGGCTATGTAGGCTATAACTAAGTTAGCCCTGATAAAATGCTGATGTCATTATTCTAACAGATTCTTGTTTGCTTACTGACTTGTTTGCTTAAGACTGGTGTATGACCTATTTAGATATTAACAAAATGCTTTGGATAAAAGTGTCTGCTAAATGCTGTAAATGTAGCCTAAGTGTGAGTGTGTGTGTGTGTGTGTGTGTGTATGTGTGTGTGTGTGTGTGTGGGGGGGGGGTCGCTCGCATCATAAGCCGACAATTTATTTGAGCAAGTGTCAAATGCGTTGACAACGTGAAAAATCGTATAGGCTGGACGTGTCCACTCAGGTCGTGTGAAGTCTACTGGAGGTCGGTGACGCGATAGATCGCCTCTTTTCCAGATGTATGAGCCCCACTTCGCACCCATGAACTTCTTGAATGTCTGTTGGTAGCTACGATCCTCTTAATGGACAATGAAGACTACTCGAAAATGCAGAGCGCTGCTTTCTGTTTGTTTGAATTTTCTTGCTCTCTTTTTCTCCATAACTGCGTTCATAACAACATACTGGTGTGTTGGTACCCAGAGAGTTCCCAAGCCTAAGTGCAGTAAGCTGCGAACGCACAACTGCATCGACTACGGAGTAAACGAAACAGACCCAAACAAGGTGGTGTACAGCTGGGAAACGGGGGACGACAGATTTCTGTTTCGACAATTTCACACCGGGATCTGGTTTTCGTGTGAAGAAAACATCCACGATGAACGTAAGAGCAAGGTGTGTGTGTGTGTGTGTGTGTGCGCGCGCGCGTACGCGCGTGCTTGTGCGCGTGCGTGCGTGTGTGCAAGCATCGCGTCTGCATCTACAATGAACTTAACATTCAATTCTTAATTTATTAAATTCAATGAAATATGGCAGACAAAAAATGCATGTACGAAGTCTTCAGGGAATTAATTGTGACATGTCTGGTTTCTTATAGCGAATCGTTAAAGACCTGTCTGAATGTTCACATTAAAAGATACAAGGAATCATTTACACAATAGGACACAATATTTAGCACTACTGGTTAACCTATTTAATTTATTAAGTGTGGGTCTATTTGTGAAAGCAGATTCAACTAAATATGGAATTAAATAAGGTAGCCGAAACCTTTGTTATCTACAAAAAAAGAATTTTTTACATTAGGAACAGAAAGTTATTGCTGTAGCCTCCAACTTTAAACCCATTGGTCAAAATAATAATTTTTTTCAATCAAAAAGTATTTTTTTAAACTCCACATGGTTGGCTTATTTTCAGCACATCTAAAAGCACACGTATATTTACATCACTTAATAGGTAATTTGAACCTGATAAGAATAAGAAAGTGGATAGCCTAGGTGAATAAATCAGGTGATGGTAAATATGACACACAATGTTGCTTCACTTCCTTTCAGGATACCAGCAAAATGCACATAATATTACTGTGCACAGCTGTGCCTTGTTCCACTAAAAAAAATTAAAGTTTCACAGGTGTCAGACCTTAAGGGCACGTAAGTGAGAACATCAGATAAGATATTTGATTTTGTATAGGCTGAGCTACATTATCCTAATGTTTTCTTCAAGTTACATAGTGACAATTTCCCACATATGGTTAAAGGTTTGTATTTTTTTATTTTATTCATGTAAAATAATTGAACTGAAAATAGCATCTATATCTCCCAACTCAGAATAGTTCAAAACACTTTTCTGAGTTGCTTGTAATTGCATGACGATGATACAAGTAGAAATGAAGACAGAGATTATAGCTGAATGAATGGCCAGGATATCCTGTCTCATCTAGTGGCTGCATGTGACTTTAGAGCCAGCTTGAGTTCATAAGGATTATGTTAGTATGGTGTTGATGAGTTTTTCCTCCAAACAGCTGTGTCCTCTCCCTTTCTACCTGATTAAAGTGTACCACTCAGAACATCCAGCGACATACGCCACAGCTGACAGAAGGAATTTGTTTCATCTGCAGGGAAATAAAAGGATTATGACATTATAGGGATCTTGATCATTTTACTCTCTCGTGGAATGTCACGTTTTATTAAAGATATGTCGCCATGATTGTTATAAATCTTTATCAATCGAAAAATAACCTCTATGGTTATTTTTGAATTCTAGTAAATTATGTAATTGGTCTCCACTGCAACATCCTTGCCAAAAATATTGCCTGGTTTCCATGAAAGAGAATCCGCAAAAGTTGTATGTGTGATGTCTCATGCATCAAATGCTTTAGTGATATGATATCATTTGATAAAAAGGGCCTTTGTTAAGATATTCCTTCAAGTCTTCAGAACTTGTGGTGTTGAATACCATCAAGTGATGGTTAAAGTTCACAATGTTAAGCTAAAAAGCGTCCTAAAGAGGCTGTGAAGTTATAATTGTAAATTGCATATGACATCAACATTTTAGTGTATTGTTAAGCAACCACCAAAACTGAGTACAAAGAAACGTTGCTTTTAGGAATCCATAGTTCAAATACAGCTAATGTATCCGGGTTAGACCACTTCTTGGGACTGACTGTATGAGTATAGACCCCCCTTGATTGACATCTCCCTGACTCCAGAGCAGAGTCAGGGAGCAGGACAACTAGGAGCTTTATTATTGGTTCTTTTGAGTTGACAGTTTGCTGACATCCCAACATAACATCAACCCTTCAGAAGCTGCAGTACATCCAGAACAGTGCTGCTAGGATCCTGTTGAGGCTGCGCAAAAATGACCACATCACCTCCGTCCTCATATCACTCCACTGGCTTCCTGTCTCACTCAGGATTGAGTACAAGGTCTCCCTCCTTACCCACCAGTGCTTCCATGGTGAAGCCCCCCCCCACCCCACCTCAAGGAACTCCTCACCCCACAGACCTCCACACCCTCCGATCTGCCTCAGCGTATCTCCTGAAACCTCCCAGGACCAAGCTCTGTACAATAGGAGATCGGGCTTTCTGCTCAGCTGCTCCCAGTCTGTGGAATGCTCTCCCTGATCACCTGAGGACACCACAGGACTGTGGATGCTTTTAAACGTGGCCTTAAAACCCACCTTTTTAGGAGAGCGTTTCATTGAACTCTTGCCCCTTTCCTTTGCCTTATTGTTTTTGTTTTTATTTTCATGCATGTGTATATATTTTTAGCACTTACCTGTTTTATCATGTAGGTTGGGATTTGCTTAAATATAAAATGCATTACAAATGTAATTTATTATTATTATTATTATTAACCCAGAGAAATACATAAGCATTTATATGTAACATATCAAATGTATAATTAAACATGATACTGGATGTAAAGAATATATCTGAGCAGGTCAGAGAGTGTGTTTGAGTGTGTTTGATAAGATGCTGTGTCAAATAATGAGAGCATGTTTCATTCTATTTCAGGTGAGAAATGCAGAAGTTTCATTGATTTGGCCCCTGCATCAGAGAAAGGTGTGTAGGCTTCCGCATACTATTATATTACTATACTGTATGTCATATATGCTGTTTTATATGTAAACATGTATTGTGACAAAACATATATGGGGCAGTAAACATAATTATAGTTCTGTAAAATTTGGCTATCCATGTTTATATAAGTCTGATTCTGTGGTGGAAATATGGTCATACCTCACCAGTGTCACATTGTCACAACGGAACCAAAGGAAGGTGTATGCAAGTGCTGACGGCGTCTTTATTAAAGAAATAAACAAAACCATCAGGAAAAACATGCAGTAGCCTAAAAATAATATCAAGGTAGTCCAAAATATCAAAGTAAATTCTTCTTCGAAAGCACCTCCGTCGTGTTTGTTTGTACCTCCAAAAAAATGGCAGATAATTTGTGTGGAATTGTGGGTACAGTGTGACTTCACTGTAGGTAAAAGAATCACTACTTAACAGCATGGGGAACAGGTGAGAAACAGGCGGGAAACTACTAATGCCCTTATAGGGTAAATTAAAACTCTGGGGAGGATGACCGCACTAGAGCTGGCTGCTGGGCTGGAGTGGGGAACTGGACTGGTGTTGGGAACTGGACTGGAGTGTTGTGCTGCTGTGACACACATGTTCTCCAGAGAGAATTGAAATGTGATTCAATCCATGAAGGAAATTGAATACCTCTTTAATTATTTTCTTAATATACATTACTGCCATTATCCCACCCAGTGGAGACCATGGCTATCACATGATGACTTTCCTAACATTACCTTTTCAGCTACCTCAGGTTCCTAGCTTTTAAGTCATCAACAATATGTACCCAAGGATGTAAGGCTGCCAGACTGGGATGTGCACTCAATTTTAGCTCTGTCATCTGTGTAGACATTGCCTCCAGGGAAATATGGTTGCAGGCACTGCTCACTTCTCGGCAATAAAGTGTCAGCGTGGATTAATAGCGAGAGGAGCGGCGCTTTAGGAGAGGCGGCAATGTGTGAACTGTCATGGAGCCAAATAACATTTGGCCTGATTCATTTGAAAGCTCGATAACATTTGGAGAAGGCTCTCAACGGAGTGCACCATCAATTGAATTTGAGTTACCCCGTCAGTCAGTAAATGTTGCTGAGTCAGGAGCCACCGAGGTGCCAAATTAACACAAAAGCACGGACCAGCACATAGCCGCTGCTTATCTTAACAACAATGTTAATGGAATGTCTCAGATTTACTGTAAATAAAGAAATTAAAAATCTACGTAGATGCCCACATACAACTTTACTTTGCATTTTGCTAAAATTTATGTTGGTAAGACCTAAAGGTATGTTTGTATGCGTCAACATTTAACAAGTGTATGATCTAAATTTGTAATAAATGTAAACTTTTTTGACACATTCAATTATATGTTGCAGGAATCCTGTGGCTCTCGGTGGTTTCTGAGATGTTGTACATAGTCTTACTAGTGGTGGGCTTCAGCCTCATGTGTCTAGAACTGGTCCACTCCAGCAATGTCATTGACGGACTCAAGCTCAATGCCTTCGCTGCTGTCTTCACGGTGCTCTCAGGTATTCATTTATAAAGATGAAGTATACATTTATTTTAATTTAGCACTGTGCCAGTGAAAATGTCAGTGAAGTAGAAGTGATCTATAATCATCTAAAATGAGATTATTCAGACTTGGACCACCAGTTGTTAACTAACACCAGGCACAGAGCTTTTCTGGGATTTTATGAGAATCCCTTAGAACTAAATATAAAGTCTATGACATAGCAGTGTAATGAATAACAGAATGACTGGCAATGGTCTGTAATAAGTAGAAAAATGCTAGCTTCTTATAGGAGCAGACCAGATGAAAGAGCAGAGTTGTAATAGACTTAGAGAGGGTATTAGTTTTGTAAATCTTGTCCAAAATAACCTTTTCGGAATGAACAAGCATTAGGGCTTGGGATTTACAAAGCTATAAATATGGCATCACGTCAGTTTAAGCCAGTGTGCGTGTGTGCCTGTGTTTATAGGCCTACTGTACATGTATGTGCTGAAAAACCCCATAATGCTGTCATTTAAAGTGATATATAGCTTTTGGTAAATCCTTGACTCTATAGCTGCTTTAACTTAATATAAGTCAGTAAACAATGGGATTTCATGCTGGGATAAATGGAAATATCATATAAATAAATAGCCTACCGTTGCAGTTAGTTAAATGTCAGTGCTCTGTCTCAATTCAGCACAGCATCCCCTGAGTTACCTAATATTATTTTTATACTACACAGACGCAGAAACCACATATGCGCAACTGCGTGATAGGCCTATATGTCTAGTGGGGGTTTTAAGAAGAAAAAAAAAATGTGTCTTTTGTGCAGTTGGTCACACCATCTGTTAATCACTCCCACTGTAACGGTGGTGCTCAAGAGTAGCGAGTGCAGGCGCGAGCCAGGGTAGAAGAACAGACAGTCAGAGGAACGGAGTGCGTACAAAACGTAGCTTTAATGCTTACTTGAGAAACACACAGTAACGTGGCCGTGACAGCAAACAATGACTCACAACACCGAGTGCTGTGAGGAAACTTAAATGGACACAATAATTAAACATAACTAGATGCACCTGTACGGGCTAATCCCCGACAGGTGCTCCGTCGATACGTAGCGTGCGCACGCCAATTGTGACACCCACATTTAGTGTGTGCTTCTGTACACAATACTATGTATCTTTATGCAACTAACCAACCAATCATATGTGATTGCAGGTCTTCTAGGCATGGTGGCCCACATGATGTACACACAAGTCTTCCAGGTTACGGTCAGTCTGGGCCCACCTGAGTGGAGACCCTACCGCTGGGACTACGGCTGGTCCTTCTGGTACCATTCAGCATCTTATAAATCAGTGGTTAATTATTATTTCAAGGGACACTGCTCGATGGCATTCTAGCACCCCCAGAACCCAAAATAAGTGCCCCAGCTTGAAAAAACAACTGTGGCTTCTGGGGGTGCTATATCACTGTTAAGGAGTGTGCCTTTAAAAGACAATTTATTATTTATTATTTATTATTATTTTAGGGGCGTGGGTTGGGGGGGTATAGGGTTTACATAAAAGTTGTCTCATCTAAGTTCCGAACAAAACCGTCCTACAAAGATAGGCAACAGAATGATACTGCATTGCAGCGATAAGAGGTAGGCCTATATACACTCCATGCTACATCTGAGTGGGGCACCACCCTGCAGCAGGCTGAACGGAAGCACACACACATCAACCCCTAACAATGTGATGTCTTTACGCCTTACTGCACGCAACGGCAAACAACAATGGCCCTGCACATTTGACTGAAATCGGAAATGTGTCTGAAGAAGACGGCCACATCTGATGACAATGTAATCACAATGCAATGCTCTTGTTGCATTATTAATGTGATCCCCAAGTAGCACATGTTGAATGCATTATGTCAAGCGTAGACCTAGCCAAGGACCACATGTGTCTATTAGGACATCAAATGAGGTGAGGGGCAGTAATTCCGTCGGTTGGAACTGTATCTCGCCTCCTCATAACGTCACTGTTTTTTAATGAAAAATGTCCAAGCTTGTATGTTATTGTGGGATAAAGCCCCAATTCAAGAGCAATTGAAATTGCATAAGGGGATAATATTTCACTCCTTCACAATGTGAACAGTATGTTAAAAAAATCTTGGACTAAAGAATTCTTGACCATTTGTGACCTATAGAGGTTTGCAAAATGTACAGTAAATTGATATATTATAGTATATATTGTGATTTCCTAGTGTAAGCAGTGTTTTATTGGGCCATCCATGATGATTTTAGCAAGTTCCACCTCTACGATTTGCTCTGCTTTGTCTGGGAACTCTCCCAGTTGAAAATCGTTTGTCAGCCGGTTGCTGAACCAGCAGAATCAAGTGGGTAGTTCAGTTGGTGCTGACAGAAGTGCCTGAATCATACCCATGTGGGTCTTTTTGTGATTGGTTGAAGGTGGTCCAATCGTCTACTACAACCTATGTTTGAAAATCACCTTAAATTGTTTGTTGTTCTGATTAATCGAAGGTGGTCCAATAACCTGCTAATGATCTGATTGAGACCTATTGGAGCTGCCTGGCTAACATTTTCAAATTAGATGATATGCAAAGCTGGGTAATTCATAAAGGCTGAGCTTGCAAAAGCAGGGGTGTTTTTCTGGGCTAGTGTTTAATTTTGTCAGCCCGTGGCGTACTGAATCATTTAGTGATTGTATGTCTTACATTCTCTTCCATCAGCATGGCCTGGGCTTCCTTCACCTGCTGCATGGGAGCCTCTGTCACAACTCTCAACTCCTATACGAAGACTGTCATCGAGTTCAGGCACAAACGCAAGACCTTCGAGCAGAGCATCCGAGAGGACCACGCACGGGAGGCTTTTGGATATTTCCAGAGACACTCTGTGCAGTCCATCTCCAAGTCTGTGGAGATGTATGCTGGCCAGACCCCCAAATGCAGTAGGAAATCCCCCATACCAGCTGCCTCCCTGGACCTGAGTGACATTACAGGGTCTCTAGGGGAGGAGCAGTGCTGAGCGGCACAGAAATGAATGTAGGAAGACGTGTTTGCCATCTGTGTACAGGTCGCCATGACGACTCCCTCCAGGTACCCATCATCACCTTCTGATACTATAACACTGCCTTAATTAAAGCAGGAAATCCCCTTCCTCTGGTTGTATTGTTGATATTTGTAGTCATGGAGCTTCAAGTCCCACAGGTGTTTAGCTGGGCAGTTGATTGAAGCGAATCTAGGTTGTGAGCCATTCTCTCTGCTCATATAATGTATATTGTAAAGAGATGTTGTAAGTGCAACCCCTAAAATCCAGTATATACTTAAGGATATGGCCGGTGTAATTTTATATTTTTTGTATTGTCAACATGGTTTACAAAAGGAGCAAACCCTACACTGAAAAAAGTGAAACCTTGAACTAATGTAAAACAGAACATTTAAGAAATGATAATCGATGATGCTTCAGCGTGTTTTGAAACCTTATTTGCCCCAAATATTTTCAATAAAATGGCCGAAGGGGGTCGAATCTTAATATTGCATTAATACATTTTGACCAGCAGATGTCGTTATAGTACGAAAATTCCAGAAGTTCAAAAGACTGATACATTATCTGTAGCAATTGGTTAATACTTACAGTATGTCACAATTCCAATGTAAAACAGTGAAGTTCTATGGTTTCTAAGGCAAGCTATAAAAAGTTTGCTAGTTGACAATACGTGTTAGTAATACAAAAAATTAAACCGACCATATTCGTTTACATATTTTTCTGCTTATGATATGAGCCTTATTAAATATAGCATATACAGTATGTATTTTAAAGCAATTGTCTATTTACAAACATGCAGTGACACATAAACTACTGGTATTTATGTGCTGCAAAATAAATCAATTCAATGTATTCAAATGCGTTCAAAAGTTCTTTACACTGGTAACATGGGAAGTATTTTTTGCATTGTTATCAGTCATTCGCATCACTAATTTGATTGTTTAAGTGTGTGTGTGTGTGTGTGTGTGTGTGTGTTGAGGGGAATGTACAGCCTACTAATAATCTGCTAGAACCACTTAACTCCAGTAATAAATTAGTTAATTATTTTCAGACATACTCTACATTTCAAAGAGGTTTATAGTATCAACATAGTAGGCCACATATTGGCTACAATATCAAGCACAATTGTGCTTCTGATATGAAAATTAACATTCATATACGTCAATTCAATGTGCAGTTAGAAAACAAACATCGGCAAGAGGTAAGCCTTTGTTGTTTCTTTTCATTCTCTCTGTGAGATCTGAATCGTGCTTATTAATGACAGTTGTTCACCAGTTTGTAACCTTTCGCTAACATTAAACCAGCAGTGGAATGCAACACTAATCAGGACTACAAAATACTGATTAAATGGTCTGGTAGTAAACCACTGTCCACACATCAACTCTTCTTTGTTCAGTAGCCATCATCGTATTCATTCTGAGCCTTCTGTCGGGCCAGCATGGCCTGGATGAGTGCACTCGACCCTGGGGAAGCGGAGTTCCCTGGTGGAGCGGGCAGCGTATAAACACTCTCTTCCTCCTCTGCTCTCTGCCTGGCTTCCATGACCTGTATCATAGCAGCAGACGTAGAAGTCTCCAGGTGACCTGGATAATAATCATCCTCTGCATTTTGTCTGCCTTGCATGACCTGCACCATGGCATCAGTGCTGGTACCGTTCCGGGGTATCTGTGGGAAATCTGGTGTCCTGTGGTTAACCCTCATCTCAACCTCAGCCATCTGTCTGGCCAGCATGGCCTGAGTGAAGGCTTCAGAGGATGAAGGCGTCCTGTGAAAACCTCCAGCAGGTTCATCGGTTCTCTGGTTGCCGAGCCTGGACTGCATCTGACCCCTGGAGGTGTCTGAGGGAATGGTCAGTCTGTTAGAGTACTCTTCTCTGTTCTGCGCGTCTTCCAGCTGCTGACGAGCGAGTAAAGATTGAACCATGGCGTTAGTGTTGGACTGGCCGTCAGAGGCATGGCCGTTTGAGTGGCGTTTAGTGTGCTGTTGCAACAGAGAAAGATTTTAGTGAAAGCTTTTAAGTGAAACCTAAATTTTACTGCTGGCATAAATACAAACCTTTTTTTGTTTATTCTTTCTTGAGTTTTTGTTAGGTTGAGATTTCTGGAGGTTCTGCAGCTTGTCTAACAAAAATGATTTGTCTTTCCCCTCCTGGAAGTGGAAGAGAACGAGTGAAAAGTGAGACCATTTATTTATTAACTATGAAGTGTTGCTATTTAAGGCTTACAGTAATCACACTATTACTAAATCCTCAATTAGCACTATTATGTAAATGTACTTTATATGTCATGTTTAATAGAGGGTTCATAGATATGATATAACTGTGTCTAATGTGACGTGTGGATTCATGAACCCTTTATTAGACATGACAACAATAAAAAATGAACCAGGGTAAACATCTATGTTATGTAACACAGTAAATGAAGCACATGATGAAAGACATGACGTTTGTCTTTAAGGATAGCATTCTTAACTGACTCACATTAACAATCTGCTGTTTTAGTAAAACAATAAGCAGCTTGCGTCCTTGAGTGACTTGCCAGAAGATGTAAATGATGACACTGGAAGAGACCAGAAACAAGTCATCTGGCTGTAGTTGCATTTATATTTGCTATTTTATGGCATATAAGAAATATAAAAAGACAAACATATAAGAGAAAAGACCAAAGCAAAGATGCGTAGAATGAATCACACACACACACACACACACACACACACACACACACACACACAGACAGTGGAAATGGTACAAACTAAATATCCAAATAATATCAAATATAACATCTAATACGTTAGCAAATTTTACTGGGGAGGAATACACATGCATGCTCACAAAATGCATGGCGTAACTTACAGGATGATAAGTGTGATGAGGAAATAAAAGATCTCACTCCTGATGACATGTTGGTAGATCCAAATAGCCCATTCAGAACCAGGAATGCTCTTCAACTCCTCCACCCAGACTGTGATGGTGCTGAAGGGGTAACTAAGGCCTCGGAATGGGCCGCACCTTTTTGAGGGCGTGAGGCTACACAGCAAGACAAAAAGAGAAACGTTACTCTGTGTTGGGAAAGTAAGTCTCGTAAAAGCATTTATTTGAAGTTCTAAAATTCAAAAATATAACATAAACACCTACTCCATTGGTTTGTCCACCAAACATAATAGACAGAATTAATTATAGTTCAAAAGCCCTCATCTATGTATGCTTTAAAAGTATCACGTACCACTTACATACTGTAGGGGTCGACAAAATGAACTTTATTAAAAAAGTGCTAGGGTGTAGCTTTATTTGTATCCACAAATATCTTGCAATTATTTTCAAGATGACTTGACATAAACTAGTTTATTTTTGCACAGTACCTCCAGATAGTGTAGGCCACAATGGACAGGGCCCCCACAAACGAGGGGAAGAAGAGGAGGGCGATGAAGATAGTCTGCATCTGAGCTGCCCGGCCAGACCGCCGCGGGGGTTGGCAGTTCTGGGTCAAGCTCACCTGGGCACGCACACACACGTATGCACACACACGTATGCACACACAGGGAAACATTTGAAACAGCTTTGAAATAAAGTAAAGTTCCAAAAAGTGCTACAATGACACCCAACAAATGGGCCAGTTTTTGCCAATCATCAAACTTGTAATACTTTTCGTAGCCCTCACCTTACCAACCTAAAAAACAAACTGTGTGTGTTTCTTTTTGTCCTGAAGAACATCAGCATATACAACACATAAATAGCTTTCAATAGGATTTCACTCGGTTACAAAACATTTGACAGATCAGGCACCATCCTGAATCAACTTACTGTTTCTATTTAGTGATGTGACTTGCTTTTTTGAGACTAATTTATCTTTCCTGGCACAATACAGACGTCAGGGGTTTACTGACAGCCTAAACCCCACCTATTTGGTTTGCCACGCACACTGACATGAGCCATTCACGTAATGAAAGGATTCAAATTAATAATTGAGTCAGGTCTGTAACACAGTAAGGTGAGCCTAGAACACTATGAGACGATGTAGGCAGCTATTGCATTGTATCTAACTATAGTATACACATGGCAGTTCATCTTACAGCAAGGTACCTTGTAAACCTCCACTTACCTTCTTCAGGTAAAACAAGATGAAGAACTTGACAATCTGCATGATAGGCAGTAAAGGAGAGAAGTAGATTCCAATCCTAAAATGTGTACAGAAATAAAATGTCCATATCACTGGAAATTCCCCATGTCATGAATACAACAATCTGTGTTCTGGTTGCAAATATAATACAATGCCACTCCTGTAGTATCAAGGGGTTACTTTCTTCTTACCAGGCGAGTGTCTGGGCGTAGATGAGATCAAGGACGTTCCTTGCTACGTCAAATTCTGGAACCCCTAGACTGGGTATTAATTTGGTCCCAATCACACTGGAAGAGAGAAAATCTATGTATTCTATGTATCTTTACAATGATGCACATTTTAAGCTAACATTCTTAAAAGTATTGCCAAAAGAAGATTACTGTAATAGAAAACAATTTAATAATATGAGTGGTGCAATTTTGACCACAAGGGGACAGGGTTGAATGAAAACGGGTAGTGCGGCTTTTCTTGAAGGTAGTTCCTCTCAACTGAAGGGTTACATGGTGATTGGACTTATTCTGATCAGGCATTATGCATACTACACATAGAAATACAGCTCAAAATGTTTAAAATACCTATAAAATTGTATAATAATACTACTGTAGATTTTAAAGCTTTACTTGCTAAGAAACTCTCCGAAGAACGAGCCCAACATTAGGAACAGGAAGTCAATGATGACCAGACGGTACAGAGCTTGACCCACCATGGACTCCCAACACTATAGACAGAAAATAAACCAGGGTGAACAATTACACTGTGGTTACTATGAATCCACTTACAACTTAGCAACAGCAATGTCAATGCAGCATTAGACGTACTGAAAACTTCTTTGCCACCTCGTTCATCCAGTAGAAACATAAGATTCCCAGAATTGACATTTTGAGGATGACATTTCTAGAAGTGCGAGGAAGAGAAATTAGATTTCCTAGCCCTTAATTACCATAATAACCATTATAAACACCTTTTGCTTAGAAGGCACACTACAGTGAAGCATTTATGTGGCAGTTATCTTATCTACTGAACACCTAGGTGTCCAACCTGACAACAAGAACGTAGATCTGTCTGCGCTGGTTGGAGTATCGCTCGAACTTGTTGAAAAGGGAGTAAAAGAGTGGGATGACCAGATTTATCAGAGACACCACAATCGGAACCAGGAGTGTCTCAGCCTCTTGGAGCAGAGACCAGTTTTCAGTGTCTTCAGACCGCTGTAAAGATAACAGAAGTCAGACAGTGATATTGCAACACTGATGATATGTACAACAGATTACAATACAGTACAGTACAGTACCTGCAACAACGCAAGTACAAAAACATTTCCACAGAAGGCTGTAAGACATAAAACTAATGCACAAGGCATCCAGTTGGATATTACATCATTAGGGGAAGAAATTTCTTGTACCACCATAAAGGTGTTATCTATTTACCTTTCTACAATAATCAGTCACACCTTGTACACACACATTATTGCAGACTCATGTCATATTTCAAGGTCTATTTCTAAGTCATTAAGAAATGGATGACTCAACCCTTGACTCTATCATTATAAGGATGTTTTATTATCACACAAATAGCTACAAGAGGTCCTTAGGTAAAACTGATTAGTTCAAAAAATTTGATAAAATATTATTATGACTTTTCACAATGCATTCTTCAATATGTAACCAATAGGAAATTATGTTATTATGTAATTTTAAATGTAATTGATAACCTATTGACTGTAAATGGCACTGAAAGTAGCTGTAATGTACCTGCTGTTCAAAACTGCTGAGATAATAGATTGCAGCTCCACAGCCAATAGCCAGGGTAGTTGAGAGGAACCAAGAGCCGAGGTAAATCCAGAAGTGCTTCATCTTCTCAGACGTGCTTAGCAGTTCTCGTTGGGCCTTCTCTGACAAAGACTCCTAGAAGACAAACATGTTTGGTACATGTTTGTAAAGTTACAGTGGACAGTGAGTATATGGACAATTACCCAAAACACATTATTTATTATTTTTAATGTATTACATATTACTTGTTAGGTTTAAAAGAAAGTATTGCATTACTTATTTACTCCCTCTAGAAAGAAATTTGTTACACTACTTGTTACATTACTTTTACGTTACTCCGCAACCTCGCCAGTGATGCATTGTGCCAGTTAACAATATAATGTTAAACTTTACATATGCCCACATATGAGCACAAATCCCTAACCTAATAAGGAAGACATAAAACAAGAGCTTTCTTTTATGCTCTTTAATACAATAATACCACAGAGCTGTCAGCAAAGTCGGTAAAAACCAGCCCAAAGAGCACTACACAGTCAAATGTTGTGGCGAGAACAAGGCTCAATTGCATTACTTCGACAAATGTAATGTTATTACAGTAATGCGTTAACCCAACACTGCATATGTTGCACAATATACTGTATATTTATAAACACATTTATACATTTATATTGGTTTTACCTACGACATACAATGGCATTTATTCTTCTTATATATACTATTGTTATATATAATATAGTACATCATATAAATATGACTTCCATCACTCTCTTAGTCAAGTCTGTTTGAGCATAGTACCATTGTCTTCTAACAAAGAAATAATGACCTTCAGTTGGACACGGAGGTTGTTCTTGCGCTGTCTCACAGCCCTCTCATTAGTTACACTAAAGTCCCAGCTACACAGGAGCTGCCAGGCGCCTCCTGAGATTGTGTCTGCCAGCACATAGTTGCTTTTAAACGAGCTGGCCATGCTGCATATAGGGAAACCATCAAGTCAAGTTATCGAGTTATTGTGTAGCGAAGACAGCATTGACATAAGAAATCCCAAAAATAGTGGATAATACATAGAAATGAAAAACAATTATATCCACAAATTAGACTAGGTTAGACTAGGACTTTGGTAATCTGAGAGACCCAGAAGCTCTCACAATATAAGTGGCCATGTTGCACAAACTACTGGATTCACCACATTATTTTTATTCACAGCCATTTTCTGGCATTTCCTGGTTGAGTCTTGGTTTAACTTCTTATCTGTTTTGGGTTAAGGTTAGGGTTAGGTTAAGGAGTAGGTGTAGAGTAAATCAATTATGGGGGGGGTTATAGACACTACCCATGAAAATCCACGTAAAGGAAATGGAAATATTCCAAGATTGTGGCAGTGAAAGGTCACTGCAATACACGCTCTCACCTCATCCTTTGTGGTTAAACTCAGGGGCAGTTTTAGTCGTAATTTCGTCGCAAAGTGCCCATAAAAACATGGCGTGGTACAGTACCAACAGACGCAATTGGCTAAAAACGCATTCTACCTGGCGAATGAGCGCAGACTCGCAATTTGCGCTTTGCCCACATGCATATGCATTCATGGTAGAGTCGATTGAAAAGTGGGAGTTTCGTGCAAAAATATGGGAGGAGATGCGCAAGGAGACTGATGACCTATTCCGTTGTATGTATGAACATTTCACACATCTGTTTTGCAGTGAAATTTCTGCGCCTCATAAAAGCAAGTGTAGTGTAGTAGCCTATCCAGGAAGCACATTTGCTTGCATAGTGGAAACAATGGCAAGACAAGAACACAGGCATGGGCGTAGGTTTAGGTTGAAATTTGGTAGGGAAAACTTTCTCTGCTACTGCCGATAACCTTTTATGGGTCGCTATATTTGTTTATTTAGCAAGACGAGTTCCACAACATTGTTCATGATTATAATGACACTATTGTCATTTTAAAGTTTATTTGCTTAAACTGAAATGACATATTGGTAGTTGTATTTTACTGTACCTCTGTCACAACAGACCTTTCATCAGTGGCTCACTGATGAAAGGAAATTGCAATTCACTTTTAGAAATGATTGGTAGGGGACAATTTAATGGTCCCCAGACGCACTGAGAGGATTTTCGCCACAAGAATTAGGCTACCCTTTTTCAATTGAGTGAACAAAAAGTCATCAAGCGTTGCAGATTAAGCAGTCATGCAATAGTACAGTTATTGGAAGAAATCAGAGAACGAAGACTGTTCATACATCTGCCCCTCAGTGTTTGTGTTTTCACAGGGCCTGTGACTAATTACATGTCATCGGATACGGAGGTAACGTTTCTGAGGTGCGTGAAAGAAAAGGACAACTGGACCGACCTGTAGATGAGCGAGGCGCCACACATCACCATGTAAGCTGCTATGGTGAAGAAGTAGGCCAGCTGCATGTTGTACTCCAACAGCCCAGGGATGGTCTCGTTGCTGTAACCTCCATAGTACATGACTGTGTAGTTAAAATATCCCTGCAAAAGCCCATCATGTCACTCAATAAGTAGCTACAGCAGCAATACAAGCAATTTGTATCTCAAACTGAATCAAAATTGAGCGTGGGGCGTCTAAGATGATTGTAGTGGCTTTGTTTATACTCAAATCGGTGTGCATTACTCACAACCCCTGTCAGTAACTCCAGACCCCTGAATGTCACATTAGGGGGTATGCCAGGTGTTTGGCTGGAGGAAAGCAATGGGATGGTGATGAATCCAAAGTTGACCAGAAAAGAAAAAATGTTGAACATGAGCAGCCACTTGAGGAACAGGAAGTAGGATAGGACACTGGTGCCAAACTTGCCACCGATCTCCTTCATGGTGCCTTGCCACAGTTCCAGGGCGTGCCTGGCTGATGTCATGTTGGAACCACACCTGCGGAAAGACTGGGAGGACAGCTGGTCTAAGTAACACTGTGGATGCTCCCAAAGAGGGGGCCAAAACCCCCTGGGAGGTAGCAAGATCCTTTCTTGGGGGGTGGGGGGGTTGTGAGATGTTTTGAACAGGATTTGAAGATTTTTAAATAATTTGATTTGATTATTATTTACAATCTAGTTGTGTTATTTTTCAGAAAAACACTTGTAAATCAAAGTTCTATTGTTGTAGCGTGTGTATAAGTGTATAAATTGCTGTTTTGCTGTCTGTACATCTGTTCACACATTTCCTTCAAATAATACAATGTATGATAGATTAAAGGTAGTTTTAAACAAGCCAATGAACCTTTGTAAAAATGCCAATTTACTCACCAGTGACATGTTCTCAGAGCAGTCTGCAAAACATGTGAGCTGGCGGGACTGCTTGAGGGACTTGAATGCCAGTACTTGGCTCCTAGTAAGATAAGCCAAAAAAAGTTTTGAATTAATGAAACGATTTGATAAGACATACCTAATGTACACCTGAGTGTAATCAAAGAATTACAATAGAGGGCATTGTGTGGGAGGTGTGGGGATTTATGGTCAGGAGAAAATACCAACTGTATTGATTATTGTAGTTAAAAATGTCCTCCTCGCACTTGTTAATTATAAAATGAGGTGGATATGTGTTAGCTCATAGTATTCTAACTATGTACAGACTGTGTGCTCCCATGAGTTGTGTGTATGTGACTCTTTCTCCAGGGATCTATGGTGTCTAAAACACCATAGAACAGCAGCTGTCACAGTCCCTGTACAGAGTTTTATAGCATTTAATTAACAGAATGTAGCCTAATTATTAACCTCGAAAAACATACAGAACCCACCTGATGTGTTTCTTCTCCTCAAAGCTCATTGGGAGGTCCCGAATAGCCCGAATTCGGTCCCGTGTTGAGAGTGACACAAGCTCTTTGACCAAGTTTTGTTCCTCTGTAACAAGAGGTGTTTTATTTTAGCTTATTGAACGTCTAAGAGGCTGCAAATCGGCAGGATTAACAAACATGAGCGCTCCTTACCATTCTCTATCTCGTCCCTGATAGCACGCATAGGCAGATGCGTGGGGTCGCCATTAGCAAACATGCTCATCCTCCGTGCTGTCATTCCTCTCCACCGCGTCGTCATGTTGCCTAAACAGACTAGAAGACATTAGGGCTCTTCTGCGCACTTGTTGGGGGCAGGACAGTCTAGTGGTCTAGGTGTTGGACTCCCAGCTGGAAGGTCGTGGGTTCGAGCCCCAGAGTTGGCCTACCTGTAAGCATCCTTGAGCAAGATGCCTAACCCCTACCTGCTCCATGTAATAGCTCCATTTAATTGTAAGTCGCTTTGGATAAAAGCGTCTGCTAAATGACCTAATTGTACACACAGCTCTTATACAGAAACAAAGGATCAGACCTTTTATAATCTCTGACTAAAATGGGCAACTACTGGGCCAGTAAAAACTTTCACCAGTGGCACCAGATACAAAGAACTGGAAGCAGTGCTGCCCTGGCACTGGGGGATGTTTAGCTGATTATATCTGCATCTGGAGGAGTTGGCTGCAATCCTACCCAGTCAAACAGCCCAACAGCAGCCTCTAGTGGTGAAGACGGGAACTTGCAAGTCTGTGCAAATTCGGAGCAGATGTTTCCCACTCACCGTATTCTCCAAAGGCGAGTAGGGTCCACTGCTTGTACTCCACCACCCTGGACACCACCTTGACCCCCACCCAGATGACCAACATCCCCAGTGTGGCATCCAGAAGGAAGTTCATCAGATACCTTCGGCAAAACATAAACAGTAAGTTGTGTTAGGGAGGAAAGGTTGCCACTGGTCGAGCCTCGGATTAAAGTACAGTAGAGCAGATTAATGACAGTAAGTCACATTAACGCATGTCATTATGCCTGTTTATTCAATAACAGTCTGGGATATGGACCAGTATGAATAAAACACTAATTAATGTAATTTTAAGATTATCGAGTAAGAATCCTGGAATTTTCTCAGTTGAAATAAAGTTTCACAATTTTCCAAAAATATACAGCCTATATAATGCCAAGATACATGGTAACCTTTCTTTCTTAACACACAGTGGATAGTAATAGACCACATTAAGGGTGGGCTGTTTCACATTCAGTGTTATTTCCCCCTTGACGGACATGAGACCTACAGTGAACAGGGATCCTCCTTGGTTAGGGTTGACAGGAAAACATTGGCAAAGTGGATGAACAGAGCGCCAATAGCCTGCTTGGACGTGTCGAAGAACCTGGAGAAGACAGAGGGAGTTTTGTCATCGACTGTGCTTCCTCTTGAAAGGAGAGGAGACAGGAGAGGAGAAAAAAGGATAGGAAGGAGGACAGGAGAGAGAGGAGATAGAAAAGGAGACAGAAGAAAGGAGAGGAGGGATTACATTTACTAACCAGATTCTCCATGGTCGTCTAATTCCCACTGGCTCTCGGAATCTCTTCACTAGAAAATGTATAAATACATTTGAGAAAAGTAAAACCAAACGTCATACAATCATAGTTTTTACTCGTTTTTTTCTATTAGACTTAATAAATGATCCGTGCTTCAACGCCTCCCGTGTTTGTGGGAATGCGGCAGCAGTATGACCTCCAAATAGCTATATGGTACGTCTGCGCTACGGCTTCAGAACACAGGAAGATGGATTAAAAGCTCATTGGATGACATATTGTCCTTGTTTAACCCCCGGGTCCTTAAGGCAGCCCTCCCCAGTTTGACCTCTCCCTCGGGGCCAACTGGTTGACAGATGCCCCCTCTTCCTCTCTCTCTCTAACAAGGTCATAAATTGTAACTTGCCATTGGAAAACATCACATACACAGTGTACAAGCGTACTTATCTAGGTAGATCGCTTTGAGTCAATACCTGATTATATCGTAATAGAATGGAGTTACACATAATTCCGACAGCCTGTTGCCTAAAAGTTACACGAACCACTGGGCTACCATCCATTTCTGGTGTTTATGATTTTGTTGCAGAAGTGAGGGTTTGTCAAATGTACTGCGTCCTTTTTTTTTATTTATTTACAAAGGGATTGTTTATGTGTTGTTTATAGTGACCAAGTGTGTTTTATCTTAAAACCTGGTAAAACTGATATTTACTGAACAGTCTGACGAGTTGATTTCAAAATTAACATCAACTTGTAAAAGACATATGCTAGTGTTTGACTATTAAAATTTAAAGAAAACAGTGATTTTAGCTATTATTCCAGTATTCCATTCAAATGTCAAAAAAACACTTTGATAACGCATATGTCAAACCATAAACATACCCTATCAAACACGATGCAGGATGACGTGAGGAAAATCATAAGGCAGGGAATGTAAGGAAGAGGCCATAACAGCTCTGAGGAATTCTCAGCTCAGCTGCACACAAATAAAAATATGGTGTAAACATTAATGCCCTGGCTTGGGCCAAGAATACCACTCGCACATGCACAGAGAGAGGGAGAGGGAGAGAGGGCAGATTATTGATTATGCTACTTCTAATAAGTTACTGAGTGAGGTCACAGACCATTGATTCATAAGCCTTACATACCAGCTTTATGGCAATGATTCCTCAGTCTGAACCACCAGGTATAGATTATATAAAACATAACTGGGCCTTTTTAAGCCCACTCAGAGTTCATGTGTAAAAGGGAAGGCTATAGGCCTCTCTGTATCAGAAACTGACATGATTAGGGAGTTTAGCATCACAGAATGTCAGACAAAAGGGTGCACTATTTTTTTCGTATCATATTTTCAAGTCTTTGTGCAGAGTTAACGATTATTTTCGTTTAGTATCCAATTATTAGAGGACAGCTTTATCGTGGACCATTCGGGGAAACAGGAAGTTCTATGCCGTTATCCCAACGAATTGTTTGAATATCGGCTGTCACCTGATATAACTTGACGGTGTGTAGGCTACTCCTTTTCCGAATTATTAACGAGATATTCTTCAAAATAAACTTAAGATAATGTTTACTTTCACATTACGAAACCTCATCCCACTGGAGAAAACATTTGTAAAGCATATATGTTATAAAGCAAGATCATATGGCCTAGCCCTAGGACATGGCTCTGGCCTAGGCTACTCACAATCAATTCACATGGCATGCCCAGTGTCACCAAGTCAGCTGCTACACGATCACAAGTTACTTGGTAATCAATGCCTATCGTTCACTAGACTAGATAATACACTCACTAGCTTAAAGGGACAGTTCACCCCAAAATCAAAAAGCACGAGTCTGGTGGTTCCGCGGTCTTAAGACTCTCTAAGCAATAGGCTACTGACAAAAGTCTCTACTTATTTAGTACCGGTATGCCTAGACAGTTTGCACGCTATCGGCAACATTATTTTTATAATTTATTATCAAAACAGACGTCAACAAACCGCCACGTGGACTGGGGTGATAACTGCTGCACATCTGCAAACACTTTCTAATGCTACGCGTTTATCCTATAACATTCAGTCAGTGTTTAACACACCAAAAACTGTATAGGCCTATAGCTCTATGTTTAACGGTTATGATACTCACACATCAGCGTGCTGAAGGCGACGATCCCCAGCAGTCCTTGGATCAGGACGCCGAACCTGTCCGTCAGCGCTCCGTTATCGCAGCCGTGTGGCGTGGCTTTGGTGATCTCAGACATATTTGTGCTTTCAATACCGACATTATCTAGGAACCTTTTCGTCAGTAAGATCCCGTTGTAGTATCCGTACATGTCCATGTTGACAAGTTGGAGAGGTCCGAGAGACAAAGGACGGAGACCACTTCCTCCGTCGGTAAACCGTTTTCTATTTAGCCTAAGTTACCTTAGGCTACTTGTAGAAAAACCTGGAACAACAGAGTGTCTAGTGAGACTTGTAATGACGCAACATAAAGGCTTTATCACCGCTTAAAGTCGCTAAACGCACCTCATAGTGGAAGAGAAAACTGCAGGATCGATACTCGAACATCCATGTTTTTGTCAACAAAACGGTGTTGTGCCTAGAATGTTTCCCCACGCCAAAATTTATCCGGGCTTATTTGCCTTTGGTAGCCTACCATTTCCTTTGTCTGAATTTTGGCTATTTGTATATAATGGTAGTTAGACGAAACGAATTAGGAAAGTGAATGTTTGGATTTCAAATAATACATAATATAATACATGAATTAGGCTAAATACGAAATTTTCAATATAGCCCTACACTGCTCTAAAATACATGTGTCTACACTGATATAGACTGCCAACGACGTTGATATACGTTTCTTGAATTTAGATGATTAATTCCTCGTGTCTCATCAAAATACGATATGTAGCCAACTGTGGCAACACTGAACATTCCAGGCGAGGGGTAGAATTGTGGCACAACACGTGGCTCGGTCGTCACCACGTCACCTCCTGCTGTAGGATTCCTTCGATCCTAGCTATTGTTCCCCTTTGT
Source organism: Percopsis transmontana (assembly GCA_025447815.1). Classification (NCBI taxonomy): domain Eukaryota; kingdom Metazoa; phylum Chordata; class Actinopteri; order Percopsiformes; family Percopsidae; genus Percopsis; species Percopsis transmontana. The sequence goes on along the minus strand of JAOEHI010019569.1, from coordinate 3,971 downwards.
TTTGCAGGCACTGTAGCGGATGGTAGGAGGGGGTGGGGGGTCTCACGATTTATATAATTTATAATCAAATAAAACAGATATCTCCCATACGGGAGTAATTCCACGCAATCCCATGGCTGCCCTCCGGATGACTTGACCCAGGTCAAACTGTAGTCTACTGGGGCGACAATGTTAATGTAGGAGACAGTCAGTTAAACATTAGACATGACATTGCCTACTGTTAGGCTAATAAATCCGTGTTTGCATTTCATTCATTACTTTAATAGGGCTAAAACACTTACACGCCTACAGTTTAATTAAAGACAGCGAATAAGAAAAATAATAGAACGGCCAACCCTGGTCCGCGCACTTCACGAGTGGCACGTGGGGGCGATAATCCCTTCTCCCGGGCGCACTGCAAAGCCTCTTCTTTGGCAGCTTAATAATCAACCATCTGTTACATCATCAGCGGCACCGTGCAAGCCACTGCACCCGGCCGGCGTGGGCCAGAGATGCTCCCCGGCGAGGGTCCAAAGGAGATAAAATATATATATATATAAAATAAACCTTCAGGCTACATGGGAGGAGATTTTTGTAGGCCGACGTCTTTGGAAAAATATTATAAATTTTATTGATAATAAGTGCTAAGATTATCAGTGCGGCAGGTAGGGTATAACCTACAGACTTTACAACGTGAACATGCATTTGTCTTACCTACCTTTCATCGTCCTGCAAGTGTAGCCCTTTGGCCGAAACCTATAGGTCAAGTCATTAGCCAATGGATTTCATTCAAGACTAGTCGCACTTCATCTCTACTGTAGACTGCCTTTTCAGATTGGAGACGTGCACCCCTACCACTAGAGGATAGTGTTGACTTTGATACGAGATGCTGAATGAATAACCAATAGTTCAAAATCATAAGCTATCACTCAAGAGACGCTGAGAGACGAATTGTTAAAACTCTAAAACTACATGCGACCACTTATAAGTGGTCAAAAAGGCGATGAACACGGAAGATATCTTTAATCTCGGACATTAAAATAATTGTGATTTGACTTGAGTTGCTGCTAACATTTAGTAACTATTTTGTTATATTTTTTAGACAGTTAATTGTTAGCCTACTCTTTTTTTTATATAGGCAAACGTCAATCTACAACATATCCGTTATCTCTTAATAAAAGAGAATGTGCGACAAACAATGGAAATTATAAATTAATCCGAGTTTCTTCGTTAAATATGTGGTAGTCTAATTCAGATAATTGAGATGCGTTAACTTTCTATTGCCTATACATCACTTCAAACGTCCCATCAGCACAACCCCAAAATTTTACAAATTGTGTTTTGTCTGCCTAACCCAGAAGAGGAAGAAAAATGTTCCGCTTAAATTAGTTATTAATTTATCAAAATATAGATTAGAATAGCGACACAAAGAACAATCAACAAAGAAAAATCCAGTGGATACGGAAATGTCGGGTCATGGTTGTTGAAAAAACAACCATGACCCGTCCAACTGTTTCAAATAGAATATAGCCTAGTATTTAATTAATTCTAACACCTTTCTTTTAGCCCGTCCAGCAGTGGATGCTCTTGATTCAATTCAACATGTTTAAAGGGTTATAGTATTACATCAGGGCGACCTTTATAGTGCGCATGGAAATAAACGGAGCCCTGCGTTGTGTAATAGTTCCTCCGGTAACGCTGGGCTATCGCTTTCATACGGGCTTTGTGCGTCTTCTCGGCCACGGAAGAGTAGAAGGGGTGGGAACCTAACATTCTATTTATAATTGGCCCAACACAATTTTTTGCAACTGCACTAAAGGTCAATGAAGGAGTTGCCTTGAAAATATCTAAAGATTTTCTGGACATGCGCAGATGAGAGATGCCATATTGGAACGAGGATTTGGCTGAGTGCTGCAGCTGAAAGACGTCGCTTGCTCGTTTCCAGCGAACGAAAAAGGTCTCGAGAATTAGACGCGAAAAAAACTTCATCGAGGTAAGACAGGTGACAGGTTAACCTTTCTTTATGCTTCTGTGTGGCTTGTTGTGCACGAGTTATCGTTCTTAGGACGAAATATTCACCGAGGGAGTTTTTTTCCTGGTAAAACCTTGAAGTGCTCCGAGGCGGTTTCTGTAGAAACAGAAATACTAGAGCATTCGTCAGCCAAGTTGTACAAAGTGGTTTTCGTGCGTAATTATAGCTTTCTCTCGCTTCGAGCACGGCGACTCGTGGCACTTTCGATAACTGGTTTTGCTGCATTGTTTTTCTTGCTATCTAATATGCAATTAATTGGGTAGAAAAACTAGAATTTTAAAAATATTTCCTAGATGGAAAACACACGCATTAGACAGACTACTGAAATATATTTTAAGGGTATTTCAGTAGGCCTATTGAGTTTATAGAATTAGGCTATAAGTCAATATCAGTTTATGGTTAAACAAAGTTGTTATTTTGAAATTACTTATTGGTCTCCTACGCAGTGGCGAGTCATATGTTTTTTCCACTGTTTTGATGCGTAAAAGTCATTGGAAATACCGGACATTGCCCAAATGTCAAACCACCCTCAACATGGCGGTTATGCTTTAAAACTGCGCATAAAAACTTTGAACGAGGAAAAAATAAAACGACGGCAGATAATACAACGATATCTGTTTGTTTTGGTGCATATACACGAGCTTTAATGAATTAAATTCAAAATAGGCATTTGGAAATTACGGGGGAGTTTTTTTCCGTTGCAATTTTGAGTGTGCAAAGTAGGCTACATCAGCAGAGTGCCAAGAGAAATTACACAGCCTGCTGCAGACACGTTCATCTGCCTTTTGCACACTTACATTTCCTCTTTCACTTTCATTAAAAACATATCGTTATGTTAGGTTCTGAGTCGGTTTCACATGACTCGAAATCAGAAAGACCCTATCGTTATACTGTGTGTGTGTAAGTGTGTGTGCCCGCGCCCGCGCGCGATTGTGCTTTCGGACCATAAATTATTCTATAATTCTCCTGTTTGTGTACAGAACATTTGCGACGACTAAGTTGAAAATTAGGTTAAACCGCTAGAATCCATTAAAACATTTTTTTGCCGGAGGTCCGCAAATCCTCCGGATTTAGCTTCATTATTTCCTCTTTTCAGATTACATTCGCCATCGTAAAGAAACAGAAACAATATAGCCGTGCCCTTGATATAACAGCAGAAGACACCCTCTGCAGTGGATTTCTTCTGACTTCTTGTTGCTCCAGTCATTCATTTTATGACTGGAGATGGTTTAAAAGCGCTACAAATGAAAGATCAAGGCAAGGCAGACAATCTCTAAAAACACGTCTAAAACGATAACTTGGCCGTAGCCTACAACTGAAAATAGAAGGTTGACACCAATTTCTATATGTTTAAAGATCAATAGTGCGGCTGTGCATTATTGATGAATGGCTGTTGACAAGAGCAAACATACGCCATTCTGTCATGCGGTCCTTTTTTTGATAACGCGTTCTCATTGTATGTAAATCTCACTGTAAAACAGGGGTCTCTGGGATGATTAATTCTATAGCCTCCACTAAACTTATAGTGCCACTTGGCCACCTATACTCCAGCGAGTCGCCTTCAGAGCAATGAGAAGTGTTTTGTGCGGTTGTAAAATGTAACCTTTCCTTTTTGTAAGACGTAAAACAACAACGCCCCAGAGCTACAATACACCTTTATTGTGTCGAACGGGCTGTGCGCAGGTCTATATAATGGCAGCCTGTGCCAAGCCAACGGTGTTGTTCAAATAAAACCTTTGGGCTGAGGGAGTTGCCCCGAGCTGCTGGCTCATCAATAGAAATGTTTCCCTTCACGCTCGCTCACCCCGAGCAATGTGGCCTGCCCTGTGTCTTTTCTGCTTTCTGTTTTCTTTTAAAATATGATAGCTGTCACCTAATGGGTGGTGTGTGTGTGTGTGTGTCCGTCTGTGTCTGACATGTGTACAGTATCTCTGCACTCTGCTAATCTCTCTCTCTCTCC
>JAOEHI010019551.1:0-28218 GCA_025447815.1 Percopsis transmontana | reverse complement strand
TGTTATTAAATATGTTTCTTGATTCAGCACTTCAAAGCACGGACTGGCCTCAAGTTTGTATATGGTTATATATTTACTATCATTTGTGACCCTTACTCTTCTCACTGTACACTAGATCTCTTGGCAGATTTGCCCTCTACAACATCAGAAGGATAAGGCTTTTCCTCACAAACGAAGCGGCACAGCTCTAGTCCAAGCTGTAGTAATCTCACGTCTACACAACTGCAACTCTCTACTCGCCGGGTTACCGGTCTCTGATACCAGACCCCTACAACAAAATGCAGTAGCACGTCAAGTACTCAACCAACCAATGTTCTCCCATGTAACCCCCCTCTTCCAAGACCTTCACTGGCTCCCCATCTAAGCCTGCATCCGATTCAAGACATTAGTGTTTGCCTACAAGGCAGCAAATGGAACCGCCCCTCTCTACCTCCAAGCAATGGTAAAAGCCAGAGCACTAAGATCTACCACGTTGGCTGGCAGTCTGGCACCTCCGTCGCTACGAGCTGCGCGTATGAGTCGCTCAGCCCAGTCCAGACTCTTCTCTGTCCTAGCACCGCAATGGTGGAATTACCTTCCTACAGCAGTCAGAACAGCAGAATAACTACCAATCTTCCGCCGAGACTTAAGACCCACCTCTTCAGAATCCATCTCGGTACCTCGGCCACCGATCTTTCTACCTCATAGCACTAATCCCACTAACAATCCTTATTCTATCCTCCTTTCCTCCCTTAAAAAATGTTTTAAATAAAATAAAAATTCACTTCTTTCTACTATGTTAGATTAGCTCTAAGAATGTATAATAAGCACTTTGCAGTTTAGCAATTGACTGTTTGAAGAGTAAATGATAACTTTCGATTATTGTAATTAACTGTTTCGAGGAGCAAATGATAAACCTTCGAGTAATGTTGTGCAAATGCATAGGTATAGTAACCTTGTTACATGATGCTGTCCTTATTCTAGGAGAATGTTATTTGCTTGCAAACACTGGTGGTTAACCAGTTCAACTGTTGACAAATGTACCAATTGTAAGTCCCTTTGGATAAAAGCGTCTGGTATATGCTGTAAATGTGAAAATATAATTTCTATTCACAAGGCTTTTTTGTTCCCTGGGAAATACATCTGTTGTTGGTCATTCAATTGTTATTTTTTGATGATTTTTGATTATAACAATAGCAACAACAATAATAAAAAGTTTAAATATATTCAATGGAATTTCCTGCCAACTGCCGTTAAATTGAACAAAGAGGAATTAGGAAGCGAAATGCCATTTATGTTCTAAGTTAATTTCTTGTGAGGGTGGGGAACACAACATCAATGCTAAAGCACCTCAACGTTGCACATCAATTAAAGCCAAATCAGTACCTTCGACTGTCTACGAGTCGGAACACCCATTAACTTTGGCTACTGTTGTGGGACAATAATCTTCCTCCACCCAAGGTACTGTATGCATGGTGCGTGCCCCCAACTTTGTAGCAAGTACTGTTTGTTGACAATGATAATCAAAAATACACTATTTTAAAGGGCAGAAAAATCTGAAGGCTGTCCGTCATTTTGACAAATTAGAATACTGAGGTCGATCCCTGTTCAGTTGGTGGAGAGTGTGAATTGTTATTTTTTATGTATATATATATATATATATATATATATATATATAGATATATATATATATGAATGCTATATCTATATTTTACAAAGCTGGTTATCATCAGTCCATTAGCTTCATTTCATTGCTTCTCTCTCCCTCAGTTGCGCTGCTTCTAACTAATGCAGCTCATATAAATTATAGGTTTTATCCAATCAGATTTTCCACCTGTACTGTCTCCAAGTGAAAAATCTACCTGGGACGGGGGCCTATAGAATTTCAAGTCGATCTGCTGTTTAAGCAAATGGTGACAACTTTGTTGATTGTCATATTCTTTAACCAATCAGATTTCGAGTTTGCCATGTTGGGTGTATTCTTTGACAAGTGTGAGCTAGGGCTGGACAATAATTCTATATCAATATATATCGTGTTATAAAATGTTTCAATAACGGTGATATGATTTTTAAACACATTACGATATACATTACAGTGGTCGCATTAACCAAATACTTATGTCATTGACGGAATTTTTTTAACAATGATGGAAAAATCTGAAGGCCATCCGTACTTCTGACAGATTACACTCCGGGACCTACCGTAAATTTAAGTAATTCACACCCTGTTCAGTTGGTGGTGTTCATTTTGATTAATGCTATATGTATTTTACAAAGTTCTTTCCCATAAGTCTAATAATTATCTTTTATCCAATCAGATTTTCCACCTGTGCGGTCTCTGGGTGGAAATTCTCCCCTGTAGGCCATCAGAGTTCATTAAATGGGGACGATGTTGTTGATTGTCATATTTTTTAACCAATCAGATTTCCAGTTTACCATGTTGGGCATATTCTTTTGACAAGCCTGAGACTTCTAGCTTGCCTAGCCGCCCACGTATTACGCTCGTATCAAACAATATGCGCATGTCCATTTTCATGTAACATATTGTATCACAGCCTTTGACTGTATACTATATAATGTGTTGGTTTCTAGTGCTGCTTGTCGTCTTTTTGAGGCCTGGTTGGTTTGTGTGTTTGTGGCAACCTACTGTAGACCTGTTCCGAGCGTTTTGATAAACCTATTACAATGTTGCTAAAGTAACAGTACACAGATCAGGAAAATATGTTGATCAGGTTGTAGCCTATGCACTGCGGTCGTGTGTGAGGGTAGCTTCACTCATTAATTTGTGCATTGCACACCGGTTCTGAGCGCATACGGCAACTTTTTTGTCATTTTTGGTAGCCTACTTTTTTTCAGTTTTTTGCAGCAACTTTCATATTCTTTGTCCTGGCTGAAGCACATTTGTTTCAATCTATAAAAATAATAATATCGTGAAATAAATTTCATATTGTCCAGCCATAGTGTGAGCCTTCTACAATTACATTTAGCAGATGCTTTTATCCAAAGCGACTTACAATTACAAGCTACTATTACATGGAGCAGGTAGGGGTTAGGCATCTTGCTTAAGGATGATTACAGGTAGGCCACATCTGGGTCTTAAACCCACAACCGTCGGGCTGGGAGTCCAACACCTAGACCACTAGACTATCCTGCTCCTTCTAGCTTGCCTAACCAACCCACAATTTTTCTGTGGCATTTTTTATTTTAAGAAATGTAATGAATATATAATTTTTGAGACCAAAAGGTGTAGACCCCAATCACTACGTGTGTGTGGCCGACAAATCATATGTTTTGGTTTGGTCTACAAAACATCTAGTGGAAGACAAGATCATATATAGATACTTTAAATAATTAATAATTCAGAAACCTAGATATAAACCTAGTCATAATATATACGCAGCATTCAAAATCAAAACAGCTAAATGGGGGATTAATACATGGGGGGCCTCTAGCGTTCAATAATCACTACTACATGTAGAGTCATTGAGCTGACGCACCACAACTCAGACCTAGAATTTCTCTAGGTCTACAGACATTCTAGGTCGCTACATCTATAGATTCCTACAGTACATTCTCTCTGAATCTCTTTACAGGGAAAATCTGTAAGTCTTTTTAATGTTTGCATACCCAAATGTTTCGTCAAACCATATTTAATTTGTTTTTATATTTCACAGTGGATATATTGTTTCTGCTTGACAGTCATAGCAATAAAATAGTTAGCAACAGTTACTATTTGCTCAAATTTTGGCCAGTTGGCATGCTCTCTCTTTGGTCTTTCCCTTATCCAGAAAGCAGCTACAGTTTATGACACACTGAGGTCGGGCTACCATTGCTGGATAATTGGCTGTGCCTGCTGCTGCTGTGATTGTGGTGTTTTATTAATGCCGGCTCTGCCTATTTTCTGCTCTCTCTCACAGTCTGCCACATATATTAACCATCTTTCAGTTTTTGTTGCTCCCTTGTTTTAATATTTAAAGATCACGATATACCACTGCAAAATATACACCCTCAGTTAAATTATTAAGCAAATCAAATCAATAACTTGTCTACTGAGAGAATATATTTCTATTTACTATGTGTAAGACAGGGCTGATGTTTTATGATGCCTTTATGGGCAATAAGGTGTTTAGCTGAAATGTTTTTGTGTTTTTTATCTGCAGGATAATAATTTTTTTTGGTAACGTGTCTTCATAGAAGTCTATGTTTAAAGACACTGGAAAGATAAACAAATGACCAGAATCAATTTGGGTGGAGCTGCGTACAAATTTGCTATACTTTGCTGTTTACTATAAATAAGAAATCACCCTCAGAAAGCAGACAACAAAGATGGTGTCAGGGACATCTCAGTCTCACTATTCATGTTCTAGCATTAGATCTCCACATAAATAAAAATACATAAACCACAGGAGAACCAAGAGAAGGACAAGAGAGGTGTTTCTCTTTCACTCAATTTTCTATTCATTCCGAGTCAGACTACTAATAAAGTTGTAGTCTGACATCACAAAACAGTATGCTTCTTTCTTTTTTTTTTTTTTACAATCTATGAAATTGGTTGATGCTACTGTATCTATCTCTAGACAGAAAATTGGTTCAGAAAAATTCAAATAATGAGGCGTTTCAATTTGATAGGAGAAAATATTTGTATTTAAAGGATTTCATGGAGGAGATGTGCAAGGTATTCAAGCTAAACACATATTGATGACAGTCATTATTTTAACTGACTAGTGAATAGTTTCAATATAATTTGGAATATTATTATATGCTATTGGAAAAACAGGTGGAAATACCCTGCTTAACTCAATAGAGAAGAGCTGGGACGAAAGTAACAATTTTCAAATAAACAGAATTTTAAAAGATAACGTTACAGACAGAAATACATTTTCATTGTGATAAACAACTAACGTGTTTTCTATTAATACCAGGTGCTATTTTTTATAAATGTGGAGCGACTTCGGTATAATTGGACATTAAATGGACACTGCGCATTGTTACTTTCGTCCCCGTCAGTCATAATTGTGACGGCCGACTCCGCAGCCGCACATGTGACACCATAAATTGGCAGAATAGAAAAATGCAGAAGCAGCATTTCGGAAAGCACTGAGTAAGGATCCAGTGCTATATAGTCACAACTTTGCTGAGTTGTTTGTGCTTCAGACTGACGCCTCAGAGAGGTGGTTCGGGGCTGTCCTTCTACAGAGATCACCGGAGGATCGTCGTCCAGTAGCTTTTATAAGTCGGAAGTTGTTCCCACGTGAGTAGCGTTATTCCACTATCGAAAAAGAATGTCTTGGATTCTTTTAGATATTCTTTTAGATATTATTTGCTGGATTTGACTAAATTATTTGCTAACCCTAACCCTAGTGGCAGATACAGAACGTGGACAATGACAGGGCCTGGAAATATCTGGATGGATCTGAGTTTTTTTTAAGACAGATATGTATATTAAAAATATAAATATAAACTTATACGGGGGGGGGATCTGGCAGACCGGTGGTGAATTTTAAAATGTCTAGTAGGCTACTCATGTCAGATACCACAGGAATATAAATACATCAGAGGAAATAACACGATAATAACATATCCAACACTGCATAACCCTCGTTACGAGAGGAGCTACAAACACAAATTGAACAGCGAATATGTTACAGTTCAGAACTTCCTCACAGAAACCGCAATCAAACTGCCATGGCGGGCCAGAATAAAAAATACACTGGCTTACCTGCGGCTACTACAAGGCTGAGTCTTCTGTTGCGACAAGACATTTAGAACCTTCAAACATAATTCCACAGGAATTTCACGGTGACAATATAAAGGACAATACTGATTGACTAATTTAATAAATAATAATCTACCAAAGATTATCAAATAAATCTCAGGCAGTATTTGAGGATGTTACTCAGTTACTTCAAATATGTCTTGGAGATTGCTGTGTGGGCTAGTATCATGCTCTGTAATAAGAACGCAATCTCGTTAACATTAATAAAACGGTTTAATGTTAACTTACCATCAGTGTTGGGCAGTAATACATTACTCAGTAACGCGCTACTGTAATATTATTACTTTCCCCAGTAACTAGTAGTGTAAGGAATTACTATTTCCAAAACAATAATAATATTACAGTTATTAATCCAAGTAATGCTGCGTTACCGAAACAAGATTTTCTTTTTTTTTGTTCTAGACTGCCATCTTACTATAACGTAGGCTACTGTGTGCGATTGTGCGGCAGGTCAGGGGCAAATCCACTGCTAGCTAAAACTTAAACGGAGAATGGAGAACGAGGGAGAAATGGTGAACTTTTAGAAAGCCACTTCTGCTAGTGATGGATGCACTCTAACATGCATCTAAACAACAGAAACTGCATTTCACAGCAGGGCACAGTGGTGAAGACGAGACGTTAAGTGGAGAAAATCTGAAGAAGCTCGTCGCTGGGTATATCGTAGAGGAGATGTTACCCATTTCCCAAGTTGACTCGCCCTCATTTCGACGCATTGTAGAGAAAATACAGACTAAGAGTGACCAAGCTGCCACAGAGAAAGACGTTTGCTGGGTACCTGGAGAAAGGATATGCGGTGATGGAATCTAAATTAAAGGCCACACTTGGAGAGGTAGACTTTGTTTCCACCACAGCTGACATCTGGACAGCTAACAACAAACGTTTTCTGGGTGTAACAGTTCACTGGATTAGCAGTTCTGCTTTGGAATGCAACAAGGCTGCCATAGCATGTAAAAGAATCAGAGGTAGACACACATTTGATGTTATTGGCACAGAGTGACGGACAATGCATCAAATTTTGCCAAGGCGTTTAAAGTATATCAGCCTGTCAATTCAGAGTCTGATTCTGAACTGAAAGAAGAAAGTGACGACAATGTCACATTTATAAATCTCACAGAAACGCTTTCCACAGAGACTGATGGTCAGTTTACTCTGCCTCCACATTACAGGTGTGCATCGCATACAATTAACCTAATTTCCACCGGTGATGTTGAGAAATACTTAACCTCCAGTGCAGACACCAAGGCTGTGTATAGGAGTGGCATTGCAAAATGTACAGCTCTTTGGACCAAGGCAAGTCAATCTACAGTTGCATTACAACATGTGGAAGAACTCAGCCAGAGAAAGCTACTGGTGCCAAGGTGGAATTCATTTTATGAGGCCGTTTCCAGAATAACTTAAATTCCCATGGACGAGCTGAATATCCTGTGCATCAAACTGGGAATTAAGTGCCTCAACAATAAGGAGTACTAGTTCCTGCGTGAGTACTGCACCATCATGAAGCCGCTTACAGTAGCATTGGACATCTTGGATAACTGTTGCTATGGGAATTTACCAACCCTCAAAGTCCTGATGTCAAGGACCCTTGCCTTGAAAGACACCCTCTCAAGGATGACAGCTGACCTTCCAGATGTCATTGTGAAGGTATGCCTATTTATTCTTCTATAACCTCTTTTTAAAGCAGTCAGTATAATCATAAAAACAATAGTAGTCAAAATAATATGCAATATTCATCATCACAGCTGCAGAAGAAACAAATAAAGGGGTCAATAAATAGCATAAAACAAACTTTAATTATCCCATAGGAAGGGGGTCTACAGCGAAAAGCATGCATAAAATAATTCTAATAGAAAATAAAATTTTCTATTAGAAAAAATTATAGGCTACAGATATAATATATAGATCAAATTGTGTTTTCCAGGCCATCCAGGTTCGTTTTGCTGGTGTACTGGATAACAAAGACGCAGCTGCCAGTTGTCCGAAGTTCAAACACCAATGGCTTAGATATCCGGTTAGAAGAGAGCTTCTGAGGGAGCTTCTGACAGCAGAGTGTCGCACAACTGCACCTGCAGAGGACCTTGCTTGACATCAGCCAGGCATGTTGAAAGCGACTTTTTCACATTTCGACAGAGAAAGAAGTAATGGGCTATTTGAGGTCAGGAGGATATGAGTTTCAGACACTGAACCAGTTCTCAAACATCAAAAACATTTACATGAAGTACATGCAGACCCCATCTAGCGCACATGTGGAGCGGCTTTTTAGTTTAGGAAGTTTGGTGCTCACCCCCAGAAGGAACAGACTGTCTGATAAGAGGTTTGAGAAGCTTCTGCTAATGAGATACAATCATTGTTTCACTTCTAAACAGAACCTTGCTTAATATGTTAGGGCAGCAATAACAAAGCAAGAGTGTAAATGGCATTAGGCCACGGTTTGTAATCACATTAAATTGCTGCAACTATTTTTGAATATGCAGAAGACATTATAGTTAATACGTTCTTGGAGACTTTATTTAGCTTTATTTTTATTTTCAGCCAGTGGTGGTAAGCACGTTTTCTGTTTTGTAAATCCTTTATACTTCTGCTCTTATATGCAGAAAAATCTAAGTCGGGACAGAGTGACTTTTATTTTTGCAATAAAGTGCGTTTTGTAAAAACACTGAATAATGCTCTTATAAATAAATTTGCAGAAAAACAAAAAGTCGGGAGTGACTTGCTTTATTTTTTTATTTCAGCCAGCTTGTCTGTCACTTTTTCAGAATGGGCGGGCGGGGGTGAGTAAAAGTAATTTAGTAAAGTAATATTATTACTTTTTGAAGGAGTAAAAAGTAACTTATTACAATTCCTGAGTATATTGCCCAACACTGCTTACTATATTCATACCTGAGGTTTGCAGCGATACTTTCCCGTATGTTTTCTTAATTCTGTAGACTTTTTGGCCTTCATCAAAACTTTTACCTGCTGCTACTTAAAATAAATTGTTTGTCACGTGACATCAATGGTTCGTTATGATTGGTGCAACCTCGAAGCTGACAGAAACATTGAAGAGAAGAGTTACGATACTTCTCGTCCAGTCACAGTGGCGTAAACTGGCAGGTTTAATGTTGCTCGACTAGTTTTTTGCCAGTAGTTGAAAGTTTAAATTTGTATGGTTGTGAAGTGTAAACCCACCTTAAAACAAATGCTCATCCTCAGAACACCCCCTGGGGGGCGGTATCGCCCCCGTTGAGAAACACTACTGTAGAGGATTGAAAGTTACTTTCGTCCGGACTGACTCCTGACAGTTAAACCTTACTTGCTATTTTCTATACTGAAAAATATTTGACATGGCTAACTTCAGGATGTGCTCATATCCGTATTTAAGAATATTGCACTGTATTAGCCTTCATAGAATGTGCCAATATTAAAATCTATATATAGCTACTGCAGTACAAATAACAGCTAATACAAAATACACAGTTAATACTCTGTATATTGAATTTTATTTTTTATGCAAAGGACAAATGCTGTTGCATCACATCTACTCCTAACTAGTCTATATTTTTTAAGACTTCGACACATTCTGCTAGCTAGTGTAATGGTCTCCAGTGGCCTGGGCATTTTCTCACAGTTACAATTACACTCTCACAGTGAATAAACGCATATAGCAAGTTTCACAAGTGCACGAATTTCATGTGTGCTTTGTTTTGACTGGAATCTGGTGCAATGTAAACAAAATGCAATTTAATGTCGGTAGATCAAACACCTGTGCCGTTATCCAAAATGATTATCATTATAACATACAGGTTGGGACTATGTAACTTGTTGTTATTATCCGAATTGTGCTTATAAACAGTGCCTGCTTATCCGGTGCAATGGGAAACCATTCATTTAAAACGGGACCAGCTAATAAACCATAAAGCAGACTATGCTGTTATATGGTGTGCCTTTATGCAGATTTGACTGTAGCCTATACTGTATATACTGTATACACACATACTGTATACAGTATATCCATATCCTGCTATATCATGTTATGCAAGAGTTTTTCTGAAGATCCTTTAATATAAAGGCTCCCCACAACCAGGAGAGATATTAAACAAATAAAATCTAGAGACAGCTGCTCTACTTGTGTGGGTGTGTGGGTATGTATACTACAAAAAAGGCTAGAAAAGTAAAAACAATAACAATACACCACTTTCATACCATTTATAATTACTCAAGTCCTCAGACAAAACACAACATCTCTCAAACACACACACACACACACTACGGGCAGCCAACATCTCCATCTGATTGGCTAGCTGCTTGTCTCTGGTGATAGGCTGCTGGCAGAGGAGTGTGTGGCTTCATAAGCAGTCTGGGCACTTCTAAATATAAACCTTAATATGTCTCTGTCCATATAGCAATTTTTCTTACTCCCATTCAATGTCTCTCACCGCCTTGCTCTCTTTTTCCACCACCATCCAGTGGGGATTGCTTCATGATGCAAACCAACGTACAGACGTACATACTGACAGATGGATGGACAGACGGGCGAGGAAGACAGAATCACAGATCCTCCGAGAGAAATGCGTTTGGGTGGACAGTAATAGAGAGAGACAGGAAGGCTCAAAGGCAGACACACAGGCAGACAGACAGACAGGCAGAATCATAAATAGACAGTGTTAGCAGCTATCACCGCTAGAGAAAAAGTAGGATTTCAGCATCGAGAGTTCCAGCACAAAGTTGGCCCTACCTGCCTTGATTACCAACCATTGCTGTGTCTGGCCCCTTTGGACTTTTCAAACAAAATATATCTACAACAGATATCTACATCAAATTAAGCATTTAAATTTAAATTTGCATGATTTTTAAACATCGTACTATTTAATTAGAAAATGCGCAGTACCCGAATAAACTGCCTGGGCTAGCTTGAATTTTTTTAATTTTAATGTCACAAGTAAAAGTATTTGAAGTACTTGGAAAAGTTAATATTTTAAAATTTTAGGGACTTAAAGTATGAAAATGTACAAAGAACTATTAAGTACTACAACATAATACAAAGTACTTTACATAGTATAACAATGTTCTTCTTAATTCTCTATAACACTTGCCAATCAGTATGAAGGGGGCGAGGCTAAGTAAAGAAGGAGTTAAATTGCACCAATAAATTGCACCGATAGAGGACTCTGCCGAGTCCAATGTTGTGTCTAACTACTCTACACGACCAACGGCTGCCAAGTTATAACCGTTTAAGATCTCGGCCAATTGGAGATGAGCACGGCTAAAAAGCACCAATGGGCAATAGAGGACTTCCTATCAAGTCTAATGGTGTGCCTCACTAATCTCTAGCGGTTGGCGGGATATCAGCATTGTACTACAAAGTAGAGTACTACAATACTACAAAGTACTCTGAAGTAAAGTACTTTGAAGTGCTTGGAAGTACTAAAAAGTAGTAAAAATTGCAGGTAAGTTGAATTAGTTTATAGAGTACTCTGAAGTTATTTTAAGCATTGCAAAGTAAGTAATTTAAAAGTACTTCTTTCCCTAGATAGGAATGTGCGTTCAACATATCGCCTATTTTATTTCGACAGTGGCCACCCAGAATTTTATTTCCAGTTTATTGTCAGTGTAGGCTACTGTGTAAAACTACAGCGCGCCGCCATGGTTGTTCATCTAGTTATGTTCTCACCGGGCTTGTACAATAAGCCTAGGCCTACAAATTGATAAAATATCTCAGATATCATGGCAAATCTATCTGTCACAAGGCGGGCAGCCCCTTGTGTTCTTTTCATCAAAGCGCAGATAGCGCATGACTCAAAATTTCTGTCAAGACGATTTCCAAATTCAGCAGACCAATGGTCATCCAGTTTCATCCTTTTTCCGCCCATAATGCCTCTCAAATAAATGAGACCCAAGAAGGCTTTTGTCATCGGTCAGTTTGAACAAATCACCATTGTTTCGCTCAGCTTACACATTAGTGTACTTTTGTATCTTTGGACACATTTCTTTGTCAGTCAAACAGTTTAAACTGTTCAATGTACCTTTAATAATTTCCTTGGCATAACATGTGGGCCCTTGAAAAATTGTTGCAAACTGTTAAAGTCATAATGATTAGTGTAGTATAATGACTAGCCCATGTAACATACATTATGTTAGAAATATACACCCACCGACCACTTCATTAGGTACACCTTTTCAACTGCTCATTAATGCAAATATCTAATAAGTCAATCACGTGGCAGCCACTCAATGCATTTAGGCATGTAGACATGGACAAGACGTCCGGCCGAAGTTCAAACCAAGCATCAGAATGGGGAAGAAAGGTGATTTAAGTGACTTTGAACGTGGCATGGTTGTTGGTGCCAGTTGGCTGGTTTGAGAAAGTGCTGATCTACTGAGATTTTCCCGCACAACCATCTCTAGGGTTTACAGAGAATGGTCCGAAAAAGAGAAAATATCCAGTGAGTGGCAGTTCTCTGGGCGAAAATGCCTTGTTGATGGCAGAGGCCAGACAAGAATGGCCAGACTGTTTTGAGCTTATAGAAAGGCAAAAGTAACTCAAATAACCACCTGTTACAATGAAAGTATGCAGAAGAGCATCTCTGAATGCAAAAGACGTCGAACCTTGAAGCAGATGGGCTACAGCAGCAGAAGATCACACTGGGTGCCACTCCTTTCAGCTAAGACCAGGAAACCAAGGCTACAATTTGCATGGGCCCACCAAAATTGGACAACAGAAGATTGGATAACGTTGCCTGGTCTGATGAGTCTCGATTTCTGCTGTGACATTCAGATGGTAGGGTCAGAATTTGGTGTAAACATGACAGCATGGATCCATCCTGCATTGAAACAATTGTTCAGGCTGCTGGTGGTGGTCTAATGGTATGGGGGATATTTTCTTGAAACATTTTGGCCCCCTTACCAATTGAGCATCGTTTAATGCCACAGCCAAAATAGCTTTAAACTAGCTTGTCTTGGTGCAATTTTGAAAATGTAAAAATACTGGGTGATACAACTCACATATCTAGGAAAAGTTATGAAAGGAATTTGATTTGAGTGCAAATCTTTTTTTTTCTTCTTTTCACTCCGGAACAAGGACCGGCACGAGGATCCATATGAGGATCCATGTTAAACATGGATGTACACTGAAATCACATATCGGGTCTCGATGAGTGAAATATATTAAAGATCAAAATCTTGACTGTACATTGTGTAATTCGTTGAGAACGGTCAATGGAAGCCAAAATCATCAACCGATTCAGGGCTTGAATCAAACTCGAAAATCATCGTAAACAATTTAAATCACAGGCTGTTCCAACTTGCGTGAATTTCATTACATGATGTGACTTAGTAGTGTTTATGGCCTCCACATTCCATGCTCCTGATGAGACTATGGATGGTGTCCTGGGGGATCTCCTCCCAGACCTGGATCAGGGCATCAGTGAGGTCAAGGGGACTCATTTATAAACATGGCTTACGCAAAAAACGGGACTGGAAACACGCGTACACCACTTTCCATGCAACGATTGTGATCTATAAAACACAAAGCACGAACCACTCGCTGGATGACCGCAGTCTCCCCTGCGATAGGTTGGGATCTTTGTGGGATCTTTCTAATATCTATGTTAGTAATTTTACATTTATTATTTTGGATATTTTTCTTTTGATAGGCCTACTGATATTGAATCAAACTTTACTTTATACATACGTAGCCTACCTTACTTTATAAAGTTATTTCTGAGAGAATCATACTTCATAAAATCACAACATTCACTGCTGGCTCATATGAAGTTGGACAAAGCTTCTTCCTGGTTCCTCAGGTGTAAGTAGAAATTTTTATATTAATTTGGGGCTGTTCTTTAACCATTAACAGACAAATGTGGGTGTTAATAGGGTGTGTGCTTATCATAGGGCAACTTTATGTTTGATTGTGATTTATAAAGGAAAACCAGAGTGTGATGTGCGTGCGCACTATTTTATAAATCAAGTGAATTCTACGCACAGTTTCATAAATGAGGCCCTATGACAGTCTGTGGCGCTAATTTGCGGTGTCGGATGCAGGTCTAGGGAACGTGAGGGCCAGTTAATGGCATCAATGCCTTCGTCATCCAGGAACTACCTACACACTCTGGCCACTTGAGGCCGGGCATTGTCCTACACCAGAAGGAACCCAGGGCCCACTGCACCAGTGTAAGGTCTGGCATTGGGTCTTAGGATTTCATCCCAGTACCTAACAGCAGTCAGGGTACTGTTGGCTAGTGCGTGGAGGTCTGTGCGACCCTCCAAGGATATGCCTCCCCAGATCATCACTGACCCACAGCCAAACCGGTCATTCTGGATGATGTTGCAGGCAGCATAACGTTCACCACGGTGTTTCCAGAGTCTTTCACGTCACATGCTGAAATGGAGCTGCACACAGTCGTCTTCAAGGCAGAATAGAACATGGGACCCCTGGTTGACACTGACCTAGTGTACAACCTGGAGCATATCACAGAGACACGTGTGCCCACCAAATCCAAATCCACACACACATACACACACATTAACAGATAAACAAGATGGAGTGCACTTACACACACATAAACACAGTAAATTGATTATGTGCTTCAAACTCACCATGGGTTCAAAGAGAGGAGATGTAAGTATATGGGGAAGCATAAAGACGAGAGGAAAATATTGTGTTATCAGGGGTGGATGGTTTTATGCATATGCTGCAGTGTGTTTCTGTGTGTGTGTGTGTAGGGGTGCGATGTTTGTGCTAAATGCCTTCTGCTGTTTCCGTCACTGTGACGATAGCGGCCTCTAATCGTCTGATAATGGAGAACGTGAAGCCGGTGACTTTGCCTGAGGCAGGGATGTTTTTCTCTCTCTCTCACACACACACACACACACCTTATGTTTAAGAGAGAGGGATATGTAATTCCTGTCTCTCCCCTTGTGTGATGAAGATGAACATGTTTAAATTTTTTTTTAATTTACTTGCATATTAGACACTTTCTTATTTTAATAAACGTTAACAAACGTAGCCAGGGCTATTAACATGGATGAATGAATGTGTGTATGTGTGTAATGTGTCCCCACAGAGACAAGATTCTTATCCACTTAGCTCATAGAACACAGACAGGCAGGGGCAGACAGATGCACAAGTAAGCCAGCAAAAGTTGCAGAAAGTTTCCAAATATTGAGTAAGACTAAAGCCAAACAGCTTAGCTTGTTTAATATATTCCTCTCCTGGCATATGGCTTTAAAAATCTCAAGTGGAGCAGAAGAAAGTCCCCCTCTGTGAGAGCCAATCCATTCCTGATCTGCGACATGCGATCCCCCCCAACAACCTCTCCAGTTCATCATCTCCCTGGCGGCTTTCTATGAAGACAACAAAGTCCTCTGTCTCCCTGTAGAGAGACATGTCCCCAAACTCAATCTGTCTGGCTGTTTGATGTCTAGATTTCCGTTGTGTGTGCTGTGTGGTTTGTGCATAACACCTGTGTAGATGTGGGCGACAGACAGATGGGCCGGAGTCTTATAAACAATACCTTAAGATGAAAGAGTTCTGCGGATCTGTAAATTTCCGTGTGCCACAATATGGCAATTTTTTGTTGTTGGGGGTTCTAATAACGAAATCTGTCTTTTCAATCACTGGTCACACAGTTTGAGTGCGTGCATCATTTATACACATACACTATATGGATTGAAAAAGACTTGATGGACAAAAGTCACGTTTTTTGTTACCAGCCAGACATCGATTCAGTCAGCCGCTCACAGCCACAGCACTGTTAAAGGCGGAAACAAAGCAGCTAAACCCATCGTCCCTGTAGATGGCTGTGTCAAAAAGGTATTTCTTTACCTTGTTATTGCTGCTAATGTTACAGTAGCCTAATCTATAAAAACTATTCTACGTTATATGTCATTAATAACTATCCATGGCACTTATATATTACGGAAAAGACAACCAATATGATCCGATTTTCTTTTTTATCCAAGTTATTATATCGGTTTAACTGTTAAATTAGAGACTAACCATGACGATGAGATTTTTATTTTTATCAAGCTATTCAGCAAACAAATCAAGCTTTGGTACAGGTAAGACAGAGGGGCCTACCATCTATGTAGACTATATGTCTGTTTTGCTATAGGAAAATGTTTTTTTGGCTGATGGCCCCATCTTTTATTTTCTTTATCTACTTTCATCTGTTTTAGCAGATAGTTACACCTTTTAGAGGGTCATGGGTTCTGCTCCTTGTAATAATTGTAATGTACTTATTGTAAATCGGTTTGGATTAAAGGGTTCCCTAAATTACCTAATTGCTTTTATCCAACGTGATTTACAGTGAGTACAATTACAATTAATGATTACAATTACAATTAATCAACATCTGCTAAATACAACCACCTGTGTGTGTGTGTGTTTTGCCATCAACAGAAACTAAGCATGTAAAAAATACACAATGTTGCATCAGGGCCTCTGGCTCAAAAACACACGCACAAAATCCATACATACTTGGACATACATACAGCACATTTTGTTCTAACTTTATTCCTTTCTTGGAAATTGAAATCTTCCATTCAGTCTTGGCCTGATTGATTGACCTCTCATTTCCTCGTCTGTCTCCCTGAAAACTACCTTGTCCCTTCAATGAGTTAAAGATTTTCCTAAAATCACAAACCTAAAGCTCGGATCCATCTTTGAGAATCACCTTACTTACGGACCCCTGTGGTGCTTCAGAGAGACAATTGCATACAGTCCTCAAGCCATTTCAACAGTAATGTATGCAGTATATATTCACCACCACACTTGGGTAGGTGCTGTCTGCCAGGAAGTGTTTAGTGAATATCGTACTATAGCTGCAGCAAATGGCTACTGCCCTGTCTCGTGTTCACGGAGACAAGCGGCGCGTGTATGTGTGTGTCTATTTTACCAAGGCGGACACGCGCGTGCAAACACACCAAACAGGCGCGTGCTGCCGTGAATCCCATTAGCGTGATTTACAGTTGATCTTTAGCTGCGGGGAGCAGCAGACGAGCCTTTTACTTTCTCATTTGGAGATGCTGCGGGCCTGAAGTATCTGTTCTGTCTTTAGATAGATAGCAAGATGGATGAGAGCAGCCGCCGCATAGACAAACAGGATTCTACTGAGCACAGAGAGAGTGAGATAGTGGAAACAATTGTAAAGTAGACATCCTCTGTGACTAAGTACTTAGGTATAGCTAGGTTCTAAGGTTCTAAGTACCTAGCTATATTAGTTATTAATGCTGTATTTAAAGTCCAGTATGCTATATTTAAAGTTCAATCACTATGTATGTTCTATATGCGTTCAGGATGTATTTTCCTTTAATTCTTAAGTCTTGCATGCAATATGTGTTTTGTCATTTCTTAATATTCTTTGTTGGCAGGATGCAACTTTTTAGATAAATTATTAATAGTTATAACCTCAAATAAATTCTAATTAATGTAGTTAAAACAGAGAAATGTTAATTAAAGCTCTGGCTGATCCAAGGTCAGAAAGAAATCCTTGGGCGATGTTCAACATTGTACAATGTCAATGGTGAAGAGGCAAGGATAGAAAAGACGTATGATGAGGTGAGAGTTACTTTTGGCTCTATTCAGACTAATGATTCATTCTTCAAATTATATGCAAATACAGAGAATAAACAGTGTTGGTGAAATAAGCTTGTATTGTATTATTATTCCCCTCCAATAATAGTAGATAAGAGTGGATACATGTTTTCCTGTTCTGAGAGCAGTATAGTGATACAATGTTGCAAGTCTGATATATTATTGTTTTTTTAGGTTGAAAAGTTCTTTATATTCCTTATTATATTTTAGCGAATATCACAATTTTCAAACGTAGAATTGAGAGTGATTGTCCCACAAGTGAAAAAAACATTGTGTTCTGCATTCAATCACAATACAATCCCTCATTTAAGAAGACATCTGAGATACAGTTCAAATAGTGTGTTATAACACAAACACCGCATTTAGTGTTTTCATATTGATGCTATGTATCATATCATCAATACAGCTTGTTAGATTGAAATGGTTCTAACTTAAGTTAACAAATTGGATTGAAGGTAAACACTTCTCTGTACAGCAGGCAGTGTGTTGCCTTTGGACAAGGAGTGTAAGGAACACTGACTCTGTAGGTAAGTTTGCCCGCTGCTTATCTCTGATGGCTGGACATGGAAGAGTGCCCGCCTGTATGATAACACAATCTGATCCTCCTGGAGGACCTGCAGGACCTTATCATCTGGCTAATACACACTCAAGTACAAGCAAAGGTCAGCATACGTGTGTGTGTGTGTGTGTCTCGGGGTGGTTTAAGAGAGAGAGAGAGTTACAATGTAAGAGAGAGAAAGCGAAATTAATGAATGCACACATACCTAAATATCTACATTCCTCTCGCCTAACTGACACACACACACACACCCACACAGACACACACACACACACAGCTCATACAGTACAGTTTAATAGGGTTTGATTCATTTGAGTGTTGTGACCTAGGGGTACACTTGACGTATGGTAACTTACATTCTAACTGATGAAGGAGTGTGAGTCAATCCTTTAACAACATGCTGAATGTTAACATATAAATTACTAAATGAAAATCGCCAGTGGCGTTTCAAGATTTTTTGAGCAAAACCATGTTACAGATCATTATTTTATTGGAAATTAAAAACAAGCAGGTTGGTGGTGATGCCTTGATGCCTACTGTCAAACACTGACTAGAGCTGTCTTAACCTGTTCTGAGAAACACCTTCACATCCTTGTGAGAGCGCCAGTCAGAGGGAATCCAGGCGAGGGCAGGTTTGACACCCTCAGTCAGACGAGCCATATCCCTTTATCAAGAGGGTTTCCTCCGTTTGAAATAAATGCAAATCACCTAGTTTCCTCGCAGCCGTTTTGTCTCGAGCATCAGTGTCTTGAATATAAAGCCTGGAACTGCCGAGGAGTTGAGTGGAGAAAGTGGGATGAGAGAAACCGGAGGCAGAAGAAGTTGTTGAAAAAGATGGAGAGAAGGAGAAAGGAGGGGACTTACAGCAGGTTGTGGCAAGGCTGTTGACTTCTTCTATCCAGCTGTGTAGACCTGCAACACACACACAAACAGCCATCAGATACTGAGATCAGATAGAATGCAGTGTGTGTAGTGTGTGTGCGCGCGTGTGTGTGTGTGTGTGTGGGGGGGGGCTAGACAGACAGATTTGTGTAAAGACAGATGGTACTTCATGGCAAATGCATTCTGCTAAACAGATACAAATAGTCACCAACACACACACACATACAAACACACGCAAACACACACACACACCACAGCTGACAGCTACACTCTGCTGTTTTTCCTTAAACCTTGGCAATTAAAAACACTTCTCCCTCTACAACAGGCGAGAAGAGAGGAGCACGCGGGAGATGCTACCCTCGCCGGTTAAGCTATCATGCAATGCGTGTTACCATGGTAACGGCGGACCATGAAGGCTGTAAAAGAGAAGATGGCTTGTTCCCAGAAAAACACACATGAGCGCCAGCCCTCCGGGACAGTCCTCAGCTACATTTTGACCCCCAAGACAGTGTGTGTGTGTATGTGTGATTGTTGGTCTGCTCACATTTCATTCAACCCTATGGTATCTGCCCAGCCTCTTAGCCAACCCAGCGGTCCATGCCCTAATCACAACCCCCATTCCAACAAACACACACACGCACACACACACACACACAATGAAGCCCACCCAGCACAAAGTCTTGGTATCACAATGAGCACACTCTCAGGACCTTTGATATTGATGTGTTGTATTTTTGTATACCATGCAGTCCCATATGCAGCAGTTACTGTATATGCAACAGCCCCAGATGTGCTGTTATGTGTCCTTGACTAGTAATGCGTTAATCAGTGGGTACCACAGCATGTCTCTGAACTCACGCTCCACAACAGACATGGCAGGAAAGAAGTGAATGTAAACACAAACTGTCTTTTACTGTTTCTGTACACCATACATTCTCCATTTTGGGCAGGCTATTTTCACATGTAGTATATACATATATACTGCAGGAGTACTGTAGACAGTGGTAGTATTTCCATATGTAATGTATACATGTTAGTATTTTATACTGTAGTAGTAAAGTAGACAGTGGTAGTATATACACACTCTGGAGTACAACAGGCCAGTCCGGTGTGGTGGTGGGACCCTGGATATCTGTGAAACTGCCCAAAACATTGGCTGGGGAGACTGTGTGTCATTGGCGTTCCAAGCCAGTCTCCCAGGGGTATTGAGACAATCCATCCTGTCAGATGTACCTTGTTAAACAGGAATGTGTTTGTGTGTATCAGTTTGGGTACGCAGGCATGTCAGTGTGTGTGTGCGCGCGCGCACCTCTAACAATGTAGTGAGAATGTTATTAGCAGGTTGTAAGAGGACCACTCAGGCGTTGTTGGAGAGAGAAAGAGGGAGAAGCAATCCCTCTTCTCATCTGTCCAATCCATCATTTCTAGCTGTCTTTCGCCTACTTTACTTTCCTGTTCATGTGCAACAAATCTCCAATCAGCCAATCAGATAGAGCAAAAGCAGTTACTATGCCATTAAGTTGGCTGTTTCGTAGCAATATACTTATAGTGACTCATTTAAGTTTTTTTAAATGTCATAAAGGCGGTAGCATCCTGTCACGTAGGTGACGTCAGATTTAGGCTCTGTAGCAGGACGACAGCAGCTGTCAGGTAAAAGAGATTCTTGTTTTTTTGTATTTCCTGTTTCTCAATATTCATGACACTGTAATCCCCTCTGGTCCTGATGTAGTTGTGCAGAGCTCTGTGTGTATGAATGTGCGCGTGCATATATATGTAACAGCAAAAAAAAAGCTCTGACAAAGGGCCTGTGCACACCCTAACTCATGCATGCTGATGTGTGTGTGTGACACATTATTTTCTCTCTATACAAAAACCAGGGCGAGAGAGAGAGAACACGCTCAGAGGAGAGAGAAAACAGGGGCGGACAGAAAAATACTTTTAATGGGGTCCTTCAAATTTAAAAGAATTTGCCCCTGGATGTGGGAATCCAATTCACCCCCCTCTCCCCCCAAGCCTCCAATCCAGTGGAATTGGCATTGAACAGGGAGAATAAATAAGGATGGATTGTTTGTCCGTTGGAGTGAATCCACCACTTAAATGTGAAGTGACAGATCTCTCTCTCTCCTCTCCCTCTCTAGCTCTTAACCCCCCCACATGGCCATGACAACTACTGTTAATGAGGAAACTAAAGTCACCTGCACGCACAAACACACACACACGCACACAGCAGTGCTCATACACATACAAAGTCCAGGCTACACTACATTATCTGTAGTGGAGCGACTTCTCCTCGCAGTGATGCAAGCGGGTGTAAAAACTTCCCCAGCAACTCTCTTGGCTGTGTGAAACTAAAGGGTCTATTTTAACAATGATGTACATGACATGGATTAGAGAATGTGGATGGAGACAGATCACAGTGAAGGGGAGGCAGGCCTGCGCACGCGGGACACAAAAGGTTACCAGAAGTGGAGTGAAAGCACGGCAGGGAATGGGGAAATGATTAGAGGCAGACAAAAGTAAACGATCGAAAACACACACAGGTAGACACAAAGGTCTAATGATTTGTGACAATGAGTCGATATTTTTGTGCGGAGCCAGCCTCCCTGTAGGCACATGGTGTGTTTGTGTGTGTGTGTGTGTGTGTGTTCGTGTGTGTGCACGTATATTTGAGCTAATGCACAGTTTTCAAATGAAAGTCAAGGCGATACTGAACCTTGGTTTCAGACAAGCAATGAGCGCGTGTGTGTACCTGTGTATGTTGACTAATCTGAGAGATGGAGAGCAGGCGGATCAGTTTTCTAAGACATTTTATTTATCTTTACAACCCCTGTAAAGCTCAGGGGATACATTGAAACCCAGTTACGACCCCCTTCCAGAGGACACAGTCCACATCTAGAGGAACATTTCTCTGTGTTAGAATGCAATAGTTCCTCTGGTCAATAGCACAACATTATACTGATACGCTGTTTGGGCTGAGCACACCCCACGTAGCCAATATTCTAACACATAACCACTTCAGCTGTCCTGTGGAGAACCAAGATTGACTGAGCGCCTAACAGGATGGGAGCTATATGTGACGGTTGCCTGATGACCCATGATAGCCCAGGTGTCTCCGGACAGAGAAGATAGAAGGAGTGAAAGGGAGAGAGAAAATGACAGTTAGAGCAAGAGGCCGCGCCACATCTTAGTGCACGCCATCGATTGGCCTCTCCCACGAGACTCAAAGATGTCAAGTCAAGTTATGTGAGCTCTTTTTCTCTGTCTACCTTCATTTCTCACTGCTCTCTTCTGATGGAGATCTTACAGCTGATCTGATTCTCTCTTCCATCTTCACTTAATGAAATACAGTAAGCTACTCTTCCTCTCTGTGGGTTAGAGTCAAGGTCTTTCTGAGTCTAAGAATGAGTCAAGTTTCTGGAACAAAGTGGGGGAGTCAATGATTACTGTCGCTGTAATTCTTTTTCATTTCTGTTTGTTTCTCGTCTCTGTGATGGCTGGGCTAAAGGTGCAATTTGAGAGAAGTGAGCAACAATGAGCAAAAATCTTCCTCAAGAGGCTAAAGTCCTGTAGTCACTAGTGACCAGATTGGCATTAGATTGTGCCAAAAAGTCTAGGGTCCAATCAAAAACTATCCATAATTCTATTTTCACGGATTTGTTTATCTTCTACTGTAAAATAGTCAGTAGAATAGTGTCAAAAGATTGATGCATTCATGCACAAATACAGCAGCCTTTGTTTGAAGACAGCCTACACGGAAATTAACTTTGATGTAAGGTGCATATTTCCCTAAATTAAAACCAGTTTTTTTCTGTCATGCAATTATTTAAATGTTTAAGAGTGTTATGAGTGTGTATTGTTGTAACTGTAATGTTATTGTTATTGTGTTGGTTTTCCCACTGATGATACACTTGGGAGTTGTGGAACAGTTTGGCCCCTAAACGTCTTCTCTGTGCGACGCCAGCAGCATCCATCACCACTCACATCATTGGTTCAACATTACGCTTTGGGAAGAAGATTGTGGTGGAACATTTATCAAGATGTTTTACTGAGCTTCATGCACTGAGCGAGCAGCAATGCTCTAGCCAATGTAGCTGCTAATCCATCACTGTCTCCACAGGCCACACCTTGAGATAGTTTAAAATGTTTGAGTGCACCAGTGAATAAGTATGTGTATGCTCTGCTTTGTAATTCCTTGTAATGTTGGTTTCAACTACAGGGGGGATACCAGACATGAATCAAGGAGTGACCCTTTAATTTTTGTACATACATGAGAAGGCCAATAGTGGGCACCAGAGTTGTGTGTGAGTTGTCTGTTTGCACACGCACGCACGCATGCACGCATGCAAGCAAGTGAGAGAGAGAGAGAGTGAAAGATTGGGCATGTGAGAGTAGGCCCTACTGTAGTTTATGTATAATTTACATTCGTATGTAACACGATTACTGTATTAGTTCTGTCCGCCAACATCGCTCACTGGTCTATAGCATCACGCTGGCTGCATTTAGCCTATTTTACTTTATTTTGTTATATTCGATAACCTGAAACAGAACTGCACTCTACCGTTATATATGAAATTTGGAATATTGACATGATTTGAATAATAGTGGAATACGAGTGCATATACACTCAATCAGTGAAGGCTTGTGGCCGGCCAAGCAGTCCTTGTGTAGTTGAGAGGAGAGCCGCTGTTGTTTTGCTGTGCAGTGTAATCTGTGGATGACAAGTTACTGGCTGCTCTGATTTACAGCACCATCGTGCCTGCAGGGGGAAACATGGAAAAGTGATAAACAAGTGGGAATGAATGCACCCAGGGCCTGTGGTGTGTACGTGTGTGTGTGAGAGCAAAATGTGCAGTGTATGTGTTTGTGTATTTAACACAGTGTTGTCATAAATTTTACACTGGCCGTTTGTTCCCCTCTTTTATTTCAGGTTGTAAAGATGGCTGTATAGTAATTCAGTATTCAGTGCACATAATTTGATATACAAATATAGTCTGTTTGTTTTGGTGGGACCTGGCCAGGGCAGAGCATGTGTAGGCAGGGTGATGATCGATACAAGGAGTTGAACAAACTAATTCTATTCTATATGGAGAGAGGGAGGGGAAAGACAAAGTGGGGAAAGGATGGAGAGAAGAAGCTAGTTCTCACTCTAGTCCAGACCTAGTCCTACCTTCTCTACAACAACTAACCACTAGTAGCCTACATCATCATGCCCTACAGTCTTTCCAACGGCCCTTTGGTGTATCAAGCCTTTTTCAGCTAAATACTTTGAGAAACGCTCCACCGGTTCATAGTGGTGTATATAGATGACATGCTGATATACTCACTGAACATGGAGGAGCATGATTAACATGTGAGACAAGTACTGTTACGTTTACTCAACAACCAGTTGTACAGATGTTTACACTGCAATTTTCATGGGTTGACGTCGCATCATTTTGCAGCATGTAGCGATTATATGTACATGCATGAGAAGGCCAATAGTGGGCGCCAGAGTTCTAATATATTGTAGCAACCACTTGGAAGATGCGACGGCAGCCAGTGTGCGCCAGTTCACTCAAGACACATTAGCTATACATGTGGGGAGGCGAGCAGAGGGAGAGTAAGCCAATTTGTCATTTTAGGGAGAATTTAGAAGGCCTAGATAAATTACGGCCATTGTTTGGCAGGGCACCGGGGTTAACGCCCCTACTCTTATGAGTAGGTGTGCTGGGATTTTTAATGACCACTGGGAGTCAGGACCTTGGTTTTACATCTCATCCGAAAGATGGTACCTATTCACAGTACAGTGTCCCTGTCACTGCACTGGGGCATTGGGATCCACACAGACCACAGGGTGACTGCCCCCTGCTGGCCTTACAAACACCTCTTTTAGCAGCAAGCTTGGAATTTCCCCTAGCAGGTCTGCTATCCAGGCACTGACCAGTCCCAGACATGCTTAGCTTCAAAAGCCTGGCAGAAATGAGCTGCAGGGAGCTATGCTGCTGACAAACCAGCAACCTTTTGGTCTCCAGGTGACACACTATACCTACACACTACTGCCAACCTTGCATTTGATTAACTTCCTGCAGACATGCTGGGTGCTTGAAACTGGCATTCGGTGTGCTATGTGATACTGATTTTACGCTGCTCATTGGCTCTGACCCTTGTCAATCAGGCGGAACTTCTGAGAGCGGGCCGCTCACAAAGACAAAGACAAAACAAAAAATTTGTTGAAATGGTTATATAAACAGTTGTGGGAGGTGGTAATGAAAGGTGTTGAGGCCTGAGGATTAAAGCTTAAAGTCACCCTTTTCATATAAAATGGTTGTTTAAACATTGTAGATTGTGGAAATGGTAATTGCAGCTTTAAAGAAAACAGTTGACTGTTGCAATCCCAGCAGAAGTAATTGTTTGTTGCCCCAGAAGAAGAAAGCTTCCTTTTCGTCCTTAGAACGACTGCAATTGCGTTCAAGAAATTGTAATGTTGTCGCTAGCTGATGCTAATAAGGAAGCTAGTTGTATTAAAATAACCGTCACTGCTTCAGCTCTACAAATTACTAAAAGAGGTGTATTTTGTAACTTGATGCACAGTACATAATATCGTATGTGTTATAATACGCTGACCAGCCCAATATATGTTTGAAACATTACAGTAGCAAAAGGCTACTCAGTAGTAACACTGCAACACATATGACCAAATTAATCCTATTAACAGATCCCTGGTGCATGAAAAGCAACATGCCGAAGTCCCACAACATACAGTACAGAAAGATGTCGTGGTCAACAAATAAAAACAACATTTTCAGTCTGTCAATCTGTTAACTACACCAACATTGTGCTGTGAAACAGTTTGTGTAGAAGACGTAGACATATATAACAGTCCAGCACTCTGGACTGGTATATTGTCTCTTGCATACAGTACAGAAATAGCCTACACTCCCACGTGTGCACATAGGTTAAGATGCACTGAGAAATGTAAGTAGCCTATACTTTAAAGAGCCTGAGCAATGCAAATTGCAGGTGGGGGAGGATACATTTGCATACACTTTACTGTAAGCTATGTACAGATGGTTGCAGTCTAAAATGAGCATCGGGGTGTTGGGTGCAGTATCACAAAATATCCACCTGTTGGCGTTTAACAAATCGGCCACAATCCTTTGTGCTTCTGGCCAATGAAAAATTTCAGGCCAAGATGGAGGACGGTAAAGCAAGCGCTAACGGCAGCAAACATAAATTTTACTAGTTTCTTGTAAAAAGTCATAGCTATCTCGTTCAAAACACGTTTGATAATTAATATTTTTGTATGCTGTTTTTCATTGCAGGGAACAAGCAAAGTACACGCCTTTGAGTTGTTGGTGTTGTTGGATGGTATGGTCCATGGATTACTAAACATACAGTAGTTATTTACAATAGGTAGTTTAATGAAACAGAATGTTTGTAAGCTTATGTAGACAAGAAAATTACTATCTGTTCTAAAAACAGATTGAATGCTCTCTTTCCATGAGCTTTCAGGCCATTAAAGTGAATGAGATTGAAAATGGAAATCTTTTGTAATCTTCAAATTTTTTTATTTGCTATTTGCTCCCATGCTGCTCATGTTACGGTTTTAATAAACTCTCACTGACTTGCTGACGATTTCTTTGTGTTTTTATAGTAATTATTTAATTTATTAATTGTAGAGAGTAGGCTAGGTTAATTGTCATTACATTATGTTATACTTGTATTATTCATTGTATATTGCATCACATTCACACATCACAATCACATTGCATTAATCAATGTGATTTTAATTGAATTTGGCAAATTGTTTTGTTTGCACTATTCACATAATCTAGGCTACAGATGTACATGATACAGTATCAATCTGGCATGCGGTAACGTGTAGACCTAACGAGACTAATGTTTAGAATCACAGCCATGCTGATATTTAGTGTAACTGCAGTCCCTCTCGTGTAATATTGCTTAATATTCGTATTCGATTTTATCTGCCTGCCCCCCATACCCCCCATGTAATTTGTAGCACACAGTGCTTCTGCGTGGTCGTCGGGCAACTGTCTTGCACTATCTGCAGATGTGCTTACCGCCCCCGTCCCCCAGACCCCAGCCCCCAGCCCTTACAAACACCCACCCCTTCAAGTAAAAACTAGTCATTCTGATCATTACAAAAACGAATAATGTTGCAAAAGATTGTATTGCAACATTAAAGAAACAAACATTACACATCCCAATGTGTAATGCAAAAATTTGCAGAACTGGCCTTTGTGTAATCTATTTATACCCACCGTATGAACCCTGTAGCCTTTATTCTATAGTTTCAAATTTTATTACCTAATAGTATCCTAAACTATATCTATTCATTTAAGTAACCATGACGCTGTTGTTATTTCTTTAACTAGGCAAATAAATAATATATTTCCTTTATACCGTTTATCTTCCTCTCTTAGACTAAAAAATTATGACGCACAATTATATACGCCTAGTCCGCTTTCAATGTTAACAGACAAGTTATGAAAGAGAAACATTCTTCATAAGCAGAGAAACACACATACCTAGGGTGTGAACTACAGGGGAGCCAGGGGGAGCTTGTCTCCTCTTAAGAGCTCCCCTGAAAACATGATTTGTGAATTTTTAGGGGTCTCTAAAATATTGCTATTTTTGCCATACATTTCTTGCCTGATTTGGCCATATTGTATCATACTGTGATGTTTAGTTGTGATATGTGTGGAGGTTTGATGTGGTCATTACCTGATTTTTATACATCAGATGAGCTGACATAAAGCATGTAGGCCAAACTACTTGTAAATGTTTCTTTGCAACAGGAGGTAAAGAAAGTGAGCTCCCCCGAAATCCATGGTACAGTATAATTCGCACACTTCGGAATTAGCGAGCACAATGTTGGTGTAATTAACAGATTGTCAGACTGAAAACAAATGTTTTAATATGGCTAACTAACAGTTAGAAATGGCAGATTCGAGTCTTTTCAAAGGATTCTTTCAAACGACTTGTTCACCGAGTCGTTCAGTAACGTTTGCGGTTTCCCAAAAGGTCACTAGTCCCTCACGACCGAGATGCCCCCTTCTCGTTCAATGAATGAGTCATTCGTTCATTGAACGATACATACATTCTTCCTCGAGGTTCAGACCTGAAATAGCACTTGGTCAGAATTACTCAAATTAATCGGCCAGGTCTCCCAACCAATAAGATGGCCCTAAATATTCCCACATCCCACCTCCAAGGGGATTTGCTCATGCTAGAAACTTTTCGTTTAAAACTAGGAAAGCCATAGCAAAATTTATGCAGTCAAACGTTAACAAGCGAGAGATATTTTAAATAATGAATCAGTGCACGGCGTTGAACAAATCGTTTGATTAATTTTGTTCCTGGTACATTTCAGAATCTATCTAGGGTGTGGGGGGGGGGGGGGGGGGCGGCCGGCGGGGGGGGGGGGGGGTGGGGGTGGGGGGGGTGGGG
>JAOEHI010019531.1:2699-28221 GCA_025447815.1 Percopsis transmontana | reverse complement strand
ATTGTCTTGACCAGGACCACACCCCTAAATGCATTGAAGCAACTGCCATGTGAATGGTTGATTAGATAATTGCATTATTGAGAAATTGAACAGGTGTTCCTAATAATCCTTTAGGTGAGTGTATGTGTGTGCTTGCGTGTGTGCTTTATCCAATCATTTAGACAGAATGGTGGTGATACTTCTGCTGCAAGTAGTTCATCTCTACAAAAGGGATTTCATGGTGATTACTGTCAAAATACAAATTCTTACCGACTATCCCTGTGACGTCACCAAAACCAATAAAAGTCCATTACAAAGACAAAGTCAATAACGTGTATTTAACTCCAAATGGCTGCCAACCTTCTGTGCGTAGACGATTTTGAATCTTTGCTCCATCTTGCGACACTTTGTGCTCCAGTTCTCCTCGTCTGCCACCAGGGGGATGTATGGATGCTCAGGTACACTGTCCTCGCTGGTACTGCTGTCGATGCTCTGTCTGTCCTCCTCGTCACTCAGGTGGTCGTAGCTAAACACAATGACACATCGCAAGATGGCAATCAAAAAAGATTGTGTTGAAAATAAATTTTAAACTGTAAAAACAAGCATTACTATTCCTACATTAGTATGCAACATTATGTTTTTTTTAACATTCATTTTAAGACAACTTAAATTAACAAAATACTATTTCCTTTACAATCAATTCTAAAAACTCTAGAAAAATGAGACATGTGTTAACCACATTTTTTATATTTTAAATTAAATTAAAAATAAAAATTAAAAAATTAAAAACTGATTACAAAAAATACTTTAGTCTTTACTCTCTACCCTTGACACTATTTTTAGACATGACTGCTGTATGAGCAGTAAGAGTCAGTGTCCCTTGACCACCAGATGGCGCTACAGTATTGAATAAAACTCTCCTGAACTGTTTTGTCAATGACAGTTATGTTCTGCTGCAAAGGACCATACCTCTGTGTGAACTTCAGGTAAGGGGTGTAGTCAATGACAGTGGAGGATTTCCCGTCCAGTTCTTCTTCTTTCAGACAGAAACTACAAACAGCACACCTCAACACACAGCAACTATGACAGCTCTACACGTGTCTCCATAATCCTATGGCGCAATATCCTAAGTGTCAATATCTGTCCGCAAACTGTAGTTACACCCTGTTCTGTGCACATTAGGATGACAGAAATATTAAAGACTCATTTGATGTGACATGATAGTAATGTTTTATGGTAAAATATGACCTCTTATAGTCTAAACACCAACAGAAGACACTTTGTTTCTGACTGTGTCTCAGTACTGGCCTGTAAAGTGGAGGCAAATATAATGGCACACAGGTGATAATGTGGTTTATGTATGAAGAAAGTAACTATGTAACAGACCTTCTTTACCCGCCCAGAACAAAGCTACATCCAAATTGATTTCTGACACTATACAGTTAAAAACATACAGAAGAATGCAGTTGCATCTTGCAACCAGAGTTGCACAATTTAGGTATTCTATGCAGCTGTGATATTAAAGCAGTTTGATGGATTGGGATTTAAATTAACTTTAAGAAGGTGACTTTAGTGCTGACCTGAAGTCAATGGCTCCCAGACCGATCAGCATCCCTGTTAGCACAGTAGCTTCCTCACGTAGCATGATGGCGCCTTCACTATAAAACTTCCTACAGGTGCGGCTGTCCTGCAAGGCGGTGCTGATGTATTCTGACAGCCTCTTCTCCATCAGGGTGACTCTGAGCCACGCCCGGCCCTGGAGAGACAGACAGCATGGATGATGTCATTACATGAAGCATATTCAGAATCTAGGTTACCAGTGTAGGCTGCTATTACTGATATTTGGTAGTCTAGGACATACAGTATATATCAGCTAGCTATCAGCTAGTGTGAGCTGTCACCAGTAGCCTGTTTTTGTGGAAAAGACGTTACTTGTATTTCTAAGTGTTTCAAAATATTAGTAAATCCTAAATCTCCTATAAACCAACCGCGTAGGCATGGGTGAGCCTGCACTTGACACTCTGGCCCACCCAATCAGAAGGCTTCCTTGCTTCTTGGTTATATTTTTGGTTAACATACGTTTCAGAAGTAGGAGAGAACCAGGCCCACCTGATTTACTCTGTGCCCACCCACATTGTGATTTCTGCCTACGCTACTCCTATAAACTGTATGTGTGTGTGTGCGTGCGTGCATGCCTTGGCGCGGGAGCTGCAGATGTTCTCCATGATGTTGATGTTGGGGATGCAGCTGTTAGGAAGCTTCCCGCAGGACACACGGATAAAATCCCAGAAACTTTTCTGTCCGTCAAACCAGCTGCCTGAGTCTGGAGACACAGCGTGGACAGACATGATACAGCGTGGACAGACAGGAGACACAGCGTGGACAGACATGATACAGCATGGACAGACATGATACAGCATGGACAGACATGATACAGCATGGACAGACATGATACAGCGTGGACAGACAGGAGACACAGCGTGGACAGACATGATACAGCATGGACAGACAGGAGACACAGCATGGACAGACAGGAGACACAGCGTGGACAGACATGATACAGCATGGACAGACAGGAGACACAGCATGGACAGACATGATACAGCATGGACAGACATGATACAGCGTGGACAGACAGGAGACATAGAGTGGACAGAGAGGAGTTCAGAAGTTCAGATGTCCAGTTTATTTGTCTTTGAGAAAAGGTGACTTCCACAAGCTAGCACACGTAAAACTATACTATAAGATATATTTCCCCTCAGTATAGCTTATATGTGACCCTTGACCCCAAACCTTTGAAGCGGTGACTGAGGATTTGCTCCATGATGGCGGCAAAGTTGATGAATTCTTCTGAGGAATCATCAATGGGTTCAGCTGTGTATTTCTCTAATAAGGCCTTTACTGAGAACCTGAGAGAGAGAGAGAGAGAGAGAGAGATGATTCAACTAATCCCAGTACTAGTTTACATAGGCCTACTTACACATAATTTCAGTCCTGCTGGTTCTACTGGGAGCATGTGTGTGATATATCAACACACAATGTACACACATTCTGTGTTTGTGTGTCCATTAGACAATGCTGCTTTAACACCAGTGTGGGATGTGCTCCAGGGAAACCAGTGATTTCAGTCTCTATTGTTTGGGGAAACAAGGGTCCTTCAGACAGCAGAACCTCAATAGAACCTCAACAGAACCTGAGAAGAATCACGCCTATACCCTCCTACAGAACCATCTGACACTACCAACATTATTCTATCATCATGTGACCAGAGTAGCGCAAAACACTCTGGGAAACTGACTGCCTAAACATTTTCAGGAAGCATCACCAGACTGTTTTATAGAGATAATATAATGTGAAATATATAATATCGATTAAGCTCAATACTACTACTACTACTAATATAATAATAATAATAATAATAATAATAATAATAATAATAATAATGTAGAACAAAGCAGCTTTTATACAAAAGAAAATCTGCCCCTCTGGGGATGCAGAGTCCCATGAAGGTTGTTGTCATAGCAACCACATTACCGGCCCACAGTAAATATACTGGCTAAAGGACATTATTTCGGTCACATTATCTATACCTCCTCAATACAGCTTTATGAGACACACCAACAGGATGTCGACATATTTCAATTAATTGGCGAGTGTCAGTGCAAATAATCACTACCATAACTATACCCTCACATGCAAGCTAATTATTTTTGGAATTAACCTTTGTTTGTTGTCTGTCATGTTTGTCTGTCATGTGTAGCCTAGTGTGCAGATCTGAGGGTGTTTTATTTAAATGTGAGTTGTGTTCAGCTGGACATATGGTTCATAGCTTACTGACATACAATATTGTAATTTGCTTGGATAGTCTAGATTTGTTTTACTGAACGACAATCCAGAATGTAGTTTTGTAGAATATATCGGCTGACCTGCAGACGGTGATGAGGTTCCGTCGCTCCACCGTCAGGTTCCTGCAGGTCTTCATGGAAACATCTCCAGCAGCCATGTCAAGCCGCCCCGCCGGACCGGCCCGGAGCGTCCCAGTCCGTAAGACCAGACCAGCCTGCTTTAGGTTCTATTTCTAGACGCGATGGTTCGACCGCACAATACCAGCGTTTTCTCCTAAAAGGTCCGTTTCTTCACTTGTCTGTCCGCCCTCCTTCCTATCCAGACGTGATGTCACAAGAACTAAAGGAGCGGTTTCCTGGTCTTAATGGCGTCACGCGGACGTATAGCTACCGTAATATCCGTCATCATCATGTATCAGTTCAGGTCAGAGCCTTCATTATAACCCTACTGTTCTTCCTCCCGTGATTTATTAGATTTGTGTAGTATCAGCCCTGTGTGATCACACACATCTGAGTGATAGCCTATGTGTGTGTCACATCTTTGTCAGCAGAAAAGATAATCTGTTGGTAGGAATTATTTTTATTTTTAAGAACAGAATAATATTGTATTATCAAATACAGCGTTTGCAAAAAGATTTGTTGATATTTTATGAGGCAGCCTTTAGTGGTAAATAATGGCTTGGTTTAACGTTTAATGTAGCTTATATAGGCTAAGGTATATTAAACATATTGCTATGTTTATAAAAGTGATTATATATTATATAATCCAACTGCAGACAATTTAGATATTATTATTAGTAGACCTATCATTAGTATTATTCAGCCCTGTGAGTCACGTTGTCATAATGGCTCCCATGCCTTTAACGCAGACAATAAAAATATATTTACTAAAAGATTTAAATAGGCCTCTAGGTCTACGTCTATCAAATACTGTTTACATACCAATATATAACTGTTACTGTACAATATGTTATATAACATTCTGTAGTTTTTTGACTCAGTAGTTCTGACTTTTTACAGTTTGTTACCATATGAGTGCTGGGAAAGCGTCATGACTTCATGCAGTAACATAATTTTATCAAGACCATTTCAGACAGATTTTACTGCAGTGTTTTATTCGGAGCAGCAGAGGACAGCAAAGCACCTAGATTTCCATCAGAGAGGAAATAAAGCACACATTTCTAAATATGATTTAATGGTGGAACTATGTATTTAGGCTACTTTGTTCTATGTATCTACTGCATCTGGTGCAGTATATGTACTAAACCAGCTTGTTTCACTAGTTTTCCCTGCCTAGTTATGTTAATTTGAGTCAGCTGCAGCAGATGCTAGTGGATCATATACAGTAGTACTGTACTGTGCAGGTATATGGTCAGTACTTCTACTGTACATAAGTACTGCTCTCTCTGGTTTAAAAATGTCACATATGGTCTCAGATCTGGTTCCATTTGTCACTGGGATAATTTTATCTGGGATTCTCCGTCCTTTAATGTGGATGTTTCTCTCAAAGAGCTGTGAGATAGGTCTTTCTCTTGACAGGTCTGGAGACAGACACAGTCTCTGCTCCAGGACTCCACCCAGAGGCGGGTGTGAAATTCCTGATGGGGTTGTCAGGCTGTTTGGGGCTGGCGAGATGAACTGGGGTAAAAACACCAGAGTCCCCACAGGTAAACACTCTCTAACCCTGCCCTTTGTAGCCAATATTACACCACTTTATTTTAAAAACGTGTTTATTTGTTTTAACATTGACATATGTATCAGACAATACTGTAAAACATCATCAGACATAGAACACAACAGTAAGGAAACCAACCATAAACAGAGAAGAGGGTATGTGTAAAGCAGGGACATGCAGATAATTCCACAGGGGCAGGGGCTCAAATGTAAAAAGGGGCATCTATCACAATGGAGCTAATTTTAAGTGCATTAAGGGATAGGAAAGGGTCACAAATATTAAAGAACTTCAATGGCTTGTCCCTGAGCAAAGAACTTCTGTTTTTCATTGGAATAACTTCCAGCACACTCTGAGTCCACTGTGTGGTGGTGCATCCATCGCCCAGAACTATAAACCGGTATCTCTCCTTCCTATCTAAAACCCTTAAGCGCAAAGTCTCAAACCAACTTTTATTCTACCTCTCATAACACAATCTCCTGGACACCCACCAGTCTGGCGTCAAGGCTGCTCACTCCACGGAGACTGCTATTTTATGGTGATAGAAGCCCTTCACATTGCTAGAGCCTCCTCCCTCTTTTCAATCCTCATCTTCGACCCATTTGACATGGTAAACTACCAGATGGTTCTATCGACCCTTGCAGAGCTGGGCATTGCCCACTCTGTGCTCTCCTGGTTACCTGGCAGATCGCTCTGATGAAGTCATCTGGAATGGACACCTGTCCAAACCTTGCTCACTCAACACTGTTACTCCTAAATTATCTGTGTTGGGACCCTTACTCTCCTTGTACACCAGATCTCTAAGCTCTGTAATCTCATTACACAGATTCTCCTATCACTGCTATGCCGACAACACCCAACTCTTCCTCTCCTTCCCTCCATCTGATATGCAGATCGCAACCGTATCTCTGAATGTCTCTCTGCCATCAGTGCTTGGAAGTTATCAGCTCAAAATCAACCTTGATAAGACTGAGCTACTCTAGCTTCTGGGGAAAGGCTGTCCTCAAGTGGACCTGTCCATCACCCTTGAGGACACCGCCGTGGCCTCCTCTCCAACTGTGAATAATCTCGGAGTGATCCTGGACAACCAACTGTCTTGTGCAGCCAACATAGCCGCAACAACCCGTGCCTGCCGATTCTCCCTCTGTAACATAAGAAGGATAAGGGCATTGATCACAAGAGAAGTGACGCAGATCCTGGTCCAAGCTCTAGTTATCTCCCACTTAGACTACTGCAACTCTCTGGCTCTATCCCTTTATTAAAAAGAAAACTGTAATAATGTAATAATAATTAAATTGAATTGACTTTCCTGCTCTTTGTTAGCATCATCTCTTTAAAATTAAGCACGTTTCTGGTATTTAAGCAATTATTTTACAAACCTTGTTCCAAAATTCTTTAATAAAGGGGCAATTAAAATAATATGAAAATATTTCTCTTAAGCAATTTTACATTTATTACAATATTTATTTAATTATTCAGTGCCATCCTCCACCAGGTCATCTACAATATAAATACCCTTTTCCAGCCAGAGGGAGAAAGCAGAGCCCACCAAACCAGGGGGAAAATCAGAATTCGTATGAATAGAGGTAGGGACAGAGAAGGAGTCCTCCTGGTTTTCTTTCTTCTTTTTTTTTTACATTTTACGAAGAGCAATCAGGGCAAAGGAAGCAGGTTCTACACTAAGCCATGTGGATTCAGGTTTGTTTCCTAATCAGTCCCAGAAATATCAAAGGCAAGCAATTTGTTGAGACCACCTTCTTTAAAAAGAAGCTGCAGTTTGGACAGTTTAACCCTAGCCTGCTTGTTTTTCCTTAGAAATAAAGATAAAAGCTGCTAAGGGATCAAAGTGATTTCCTAGTCAAAGGTGCTGGGACCATTTGAAAGGAATAGGGCATTGCCTAGAACCAATCTCTAAACCGGAGGGGTGAGATTGGGCAACCTTTCAAGTGCCATGGCCCACAGCAAATGCAGGGGACCACAGGCCATTTGTGAGTACTGATACATGTGGAGAAGCATATAATAGCAAGATCCACTTAATAAAATTGTTATCCAGATTAAATTTATAAAGAACATGTAATAAATATGGCCATTCGACTCCATATCTAAAGCCTTCTTCGCGTCCAAATAGACTGTCAATTTTTTTGTGATGTTGTATAAGGTCTCCTCATGTTGTTATGAGTTAAGACCTACAATGAAACCAGTCTGAGCCACTGAGATAAGGTATGGAAGGATATGTTCCAATATTCTTGCTATGATCTTTGTCAGCAATAGGAGGAGCCTTCATCTGCTGGTGCATTATTGATGCCCTCATTATTATGGACTAGTCTGCCTGATCTGTCACTGATATGGCCTGTGAATCTGTTACTGTTAGCCATACTGTTTTTGTACAAAGTAAGCCAAATTACAATTAGATAAATTTAGCAGACGCTTTTATCCAAAGCGATTTACAATTACATGGTGTTATTACATGAAGAAGATAGGAGTAAGCCATCTTGGTCAAGGATGCTTACAGGTAGGCCAACTCTGGGGCTGTCTGTATGAGGGAGGAGTGTCAAGAGGTGGGGACTTGAGGAATTGGGAACAGGTGTGGGCAATCTTTTAATCACCTGTTCCCTAGTAAAGGAGAACAGGGGCAGCCTGGACTGACAGGCGGCAGCGTGAAACAGACTGGCGGAGCAGGAGCCGGAGGGAAAACGCTAACCCTTCTGTGGAGGATGTATGGAATATTAGCAATAAATACACGACCGGAACGGTCTGCGTTTACCTGAAGCCGTGGTTGTTCGTGTGGTTATTCCACATTTGGCGCCTTAACAGGGACAGTCATAGAGACTTAAGGCTGTTTTCAGTTGGAGTTTTGGACACCAGGCAACCAAGCAAAATTTCTTTAGGAAACGTTTTTACACTTTGTAGACATGGAAAACGATGGCAGACAGCGAGGCACAAGTCTTTTGTACAACTCCGCTTGGAGAGGAACTAAACCACGGAGATGATATCCCCTGCTAGGTGGATGTGAACGAGGCCGTGGCATGGATGACATTTTGGACAGGCTAACCGAGATCGTCCAGCAGCTGGCTATCACTTAGGAGCAGCATGCTAACCTGCATGCAGATTTGCACTGCCGGCAGGTGGAGTTGCTCCAGCGGCAGTCCACCACACAGGCCCAGGCGCTGCTCCAAATCACTGCCCAGGTGGAGTAGCTGAGCCTCGGCAGAACAGAGGGGACAGACCGCGGAGGAGGCTACCACCCACCTGGGAACTGGGTCGAAGCAGGGGAACACTGTGATGGCCAGACGGCCGTCAGCAACAGAGCCGCAGAACCCATTCCTCTCAGTCTGGGTTGGCGGGACGAACCACCAGGCTGGGTTGCCTGACCAACACCACTGGTTCATAATG
Organism: Percopsis transmontana; assembly: GCA_025447815.1. Taxonomy (NCBI): domain Eukaryota; kingdom Metazoa; phylum Chordata; class Actinopteri; order Percopsiformes; family Percopsidae; genus Percopsis; species Percopsis transmontana. Next base: position 19,332 of record JAOEHI010019531.1, on the reverse strand, counting down.
CGCAGAGATATATATTTAACCCTATATTTAATATATATATATATATATATATATAATTAAAGTAATATTGAAATGTGCCATTGACAGGTTTTTGTTAATCAATCGCTTTCCACTGACTCAAGATAGCAATGCAGAACATGCTGATCATTTTACTGTTGACTTCTGTCTGTAATGTCCACTGATAGTCCTCCAGTCAGATCCTGGTGGTTTCTACTTATTCAAAAGGTTTTCGGGAGAGTTTTTCCCTTATCTGTTAAAGGGTTAATGTTGGGGGCTATTTATTTCCAGGGTTAAATGTGGTTTTGTGTAGCTATTTGAGATTACATCTGGGATTAAGGACTAAAAAGACTTTACTGGACTGGAACAGAATTTGTCAGGAATTGGGATTAAAAAGTGGTAAAATAAACTGGACTGGAACTGGGACTAAGAACTGGGCAGACTCGTTAGCAGAGGGTCTCCAACTCTTCTACACCTTCAGCTCCAGGAGATGTGGGCAGAGTCTCTACCCCATCTCTCCTCTCCTGTTGGGCGGGGCTCTGGAGGTCAGAGGTCACGTAGCCCTGCAGACTTGTGAGTGGCTGAACAGAGGACAGATGCAACTGCCAGGCTCCACCCCCAGCAATTGTAGCCCCTCCCAGACTGCGAGGATTGGAGCCTGATAAACTGACGCTGTTTGAGGCCGTGTGTGACATCATGCCACCATAGTAACAGCTGGCCCCACCCCCACTGCTCGTCATACGGGATTTCTGTTTTAAGTCGAGCGCTAAGCTCCGCCTTAGCCACGCCTTCTTTAGCTCTGCCTGCACCTGGCAACAAAACACACACACACACACACACACACACACACACACACACACACACACACACAGAGTCAGATTTTGATTCGCCCTCCAGTGAGTGTAGCTGTAATAAGATTGTTCTGTTTACCTCCCCATTGCAGAAACAGTAGATGAACGCCACAACAAAGCCCTGACGACACAAACACACATCACTATCAGGTCACACTTTTATCTGCGTGTGTATAGTTTGCGTTTTTAATGTGTGAGTTAGTACCTGAAAGGAGTTGAAGAACATCTCATAGTGCATTTGGACCTGCCACAGGGGGGCGCTCACCTCTGTGTATGGCAGGGCCATAAACAGCATGTAGTGAACCCCAAACAATGGCATAAGGACTAGCGTGGAGCGCAACAGCTTCCTACACACACACAAATTACATATTATAATACACTCCATATAATTAATTAGACCCGACCAAACCAGGTCCTGAGTGGTCCGACCTGTACTGCTGCCTGGGGTCCAGTTTTCCGGCGTTGGTCTCCCACAGTTTGTAGGCCAGGACACGGATGATATTTAGGAAGAGAATAAAGTTTACCTGCAGAGAGAAAACAGCAACATCCTGACTGGATCCACTTTAACCACCTTTATGACAACATGACTTCTCATAACACTATGTGTATGTGTCCTTGTCACATCCTTGCAATTTTTATAACTTCTGGTAAATCCATTGCTTCTTTCTACATTTGTCCATTCTACTGTGAGGTTGTGGGTGTGGTTTAGAGATGTCTGTATGGGAGGGAGTGGCGGGATTCTCGGGGATTGGAAACGAGTGAGGGCACAGAGATAAGCCGGACAACAGGGACTTACACAAGATGACGGAACAAGCCCAGCCGGTGACTATATTGACTGAATTGCTTCAGTGAATATGCAAGAGTACAGGCCTATCAGTAAATATGCAAGAGTGGCAGGTGGCTCTGCAGAGCCAGCAAATGGAGGCACTACAGCAGCAATCAGCTGCCCAGACACAGGCACTATTGCTATTGGCACCACGGGGGGAAGCGGAGGCAGCGGCACGCCCCGCACCGGCAACGAACATCTAGCTGCCGAAAAAGGGGAGATCCCCAGGCTTTATTAGAAGCCTTTGAGGTAGCGGGTTTCCGACTGAGGAATGGGCAGCGCGGCTGTTCTTGCTTTTGGCCAGGGAGGCACAACAAGCGGCGCACAGAGAATTGTACCATGCAGTGAAACGGCCATTCTAGACCACACCAGTCTAAGCACCGAGGACTAGCTGCGGCAGCTGTGGCAGGCCTGATGGGACCATCAGGTTCTGTGTAGGAATCTTTTTACTGACTCAGATCTTTGAATCTCGCTCAGTAAAATTAACAAATATTTTTTCGAGTCATTTCGTTCATTTTAAAACTAGTTAGTGTGGCGCTGTTGCTCTCTTGTGGGCGATGTAAAAAGAGTGCGGTTCTCAAACACTGAAGGCTACATGGTTTGCTTCAGTTGACAAAGTATAATAGCCTACACAAATTCACTTCTTGATCATTCTCTATCATCATTATATAAAGCCACAACCAATTCAAACCATGTGAAAACCAAGGCCCTCCACAATCTGGCTCCCTCCTACCTCTCTGACCTTCTCCTGCCATATACTCCTTCCCGATCTCTTCGCTCCTCCTCCACAGGACTTCTTGTCACCCCCACATTCTACCTCTCCACCATGGGGGCACGGGGAGAATCTTGAAGTTTATACGAAACTTTACAGGAAACCAATGTAGCTGAATCCGAATAGGACCTCAGTCTTGCTATTGTTCAGTTTAAGGGCATTTAGGGTCATCCAGCTCTGGATGTCATGAAGGCAGTTAGTGAGGGAGATTGGGGGAAGGTATGAGGTGGGTTCAGTTGAGATGTAGAGCTGGGTGTCATCCACATAGCAGTGAAAGTCAATGTTGTGGTGTCTCATGATCGTGCCCAAGGGTAGGAGATATATGATGAATAGCAGAGGACCCAGCATCGAGCCCTGAGGGACACCCAGTGAGACTGCCTCACATCTTGATCTGACAAATGGCAGCAGTGGGAGCAGACCAAAACACACAAGTGGCATGGAGAGAAGCCGGACATGCTGGGACCAGCAAAAAACCCTGAGAAACCCGGACTACCTTATATGCGCCCACCCCCCACCCTCCTATATCTTGTTTGTGATGTCAGAGACCCATGCAATGGATTCTGTGGACATCTTTTGGTCATTCCCAGAAAGCACATGATTATATTCACTCATCTCTTGTTACAAAATCCTCCCTGTTGTGACAATTTGATGTGTCTCTGACATTGCAATGCAATGCACATGTGCCTCTGACAATGAAATGTGATGCACATTCTGGCAAAGGGGAGTACGAAAAAGGCGTTTAATGCATTGAATCACTACCAACCTTCCGCAAGAGACCTAAGACCCACCTCTTCAAAATCCATTTCGGGACCTCGGCCACCGATCTTTCTACCTCATAGCAGTAATCCCACTAACTATCCTTATTCTATCCTCATTTCCTTTCTTTTTTCCCCTACTTTGTTAGATCAGCTCTAAGAATTTTAAGTACTTTGCAGTTTAGCAATTATTGATGGTTTGAAGAGTGAATGATAACTTTCAATTATTGTAATTATTGACTGTTTTGAGGAGCGAATGATAAACCTTGAGTAATGTGGTGCAAATGCATAGGTAAAGTAACCTTGTTACTGTCCTTATTCTAGGAGAATATTATCTGCTTGCAAAATCTGGTGTTTAACCAGTTCAACTGACAAATGTACTAATTGTAAGTCGCTTTGGATAAAACCGTCTGGTAAATACTGTAAATATAAATGTAATGTAAATTAATCTAAACGGCTCTTTGACTTCTTGTAACATCCTGTGTTTGTGACATCATGTGTTTTTGACATTATATCTTTGTGAAATCTTTGGGACATGACATCATGACTTACAACAATGGCAGCCAGAATGGGAACCTGATAAATCCACTTGAGGTTCCCAGCGCTGATGTCCCAGCACCTGAATGTAAATACAACAAGGCATCATTAGCATATAGTGGACATCAGCGTTTACACTGAATGTTTATTTTAGAATTTAAATGGGTTGGTAAAGAGATCACTGTGTGTAGAAAACGTGCACACGTTTTAGTGCATTAGACTCACTGTGTGTCAGCGAGTGATACTCGTGCACTGACCCATATGGACACAAAGACTGCTGGGAGCCCTTGAGACAGAGGACAGAATAAATGTTAGGCTATGTTATGGTATGGCATGGTATGGTATGATATAGTATTGTATGCTATAATATGCTATGCTATGTATGAGGGGCCATACAGGCCATAATTCATTCTGGCCCTCACATACATACATTCTCCTTTCACATACATACATTTTCCCTCTCACATACCTACATTTTCCTATTAACTACATACATTTTCCTTTTGCATACATATATTTTCACTCTCATATACTGTACATACATCACATTGGGATATTTAGAATGTATGTATTGCGAGAGGGCCAGAATGAATTATGGTCTGTACGGCCCCTCATAGCTATGTTATATTATGTTATGTTATGTCAAGAACATTACACACACACACTCTCACCCCAGCCAATGATGGTGAGGGCCCAGAGGTAGCTGCGGTCCGACAGGAAGGCCATGAAAATCAGACTGTGCAGGTAGAGTCCTTCCACTAAGATCCAGTAGTGATTGGTTCCCAGGAAGTAGAGGAAGAGAGTCACCGCTACCTTGCAGCCAATCTGCACACAAATATCCAGATGACATCCCTACAACCTCCAATATAACTAGTACAACTGCTGACATCACTAGAGTTCTGACATACCTACTACACCATCACTACAAGCCCTGATATCACTACACCCTCTGACATCTCTACTACACCCAATGACATCACTACAAACTCTGACATCACCGCTACATCACCGCTACAACATCTGACATCACTACATCATGTAATATTACCAATACAACCTCTGACATCCCCACATCCTCTCACATCACCACTACAACCTGACATCACTACTACAACCTCTACAACATTTAAAACTGGACTGGAACTGGAATTAGGGGTTGTACAGCTAAACTGGAATCCAGTGTGTCTGCATCACCATGTTAGGTCTCTGTGCGATGACCTCGAGGAGATCACTGTTATGAGTCGGAGCGTAGAGAACAGCGTCCTTAACAAAGATACTGATGGCTCGACACACAAAGGAGCTGAACAAGTTAATGTGGATGAAATTGCGCGTGCAGTGGAGTCTTCTGCAGGGAGAGAGACAGAGAGAGAGAGAGATTATAGACCTTTAGACTATCTGGTTATAGGCCGCTTCAAAGACGCCCCACAGGACTCCCACAGGGTTTCTTATGTAATGGCTAGAAGAAACCAGGTGTGGTATGAGGACCCAAGTGCACAGATGAGGCAGAGACAGGCTGTGGTTAAAAGTCTTTACTTTACCAAAACTGAAGGCAGGAACAAACAAGAACAAATAAAACAAAACCTACTGCCCATGTGGCAGGCTAAGCTAATTGAAATAATAATAATAATAATAATAATAATAATAAAACTAGAGATAAAACAAAACAACTGTTCTCTACACTAGAGACAGGTAAACTGCTAAGCTAACAGGTAGGTAGTGATAAAGATTCCCCTCAACATTCAAGACTCAGCACTGTAGATAAGCACAAGACACAACAATTGGTAACAATTAGAGGTAATGATGTGGGTCAAGGATGTCTCGGGCAGGAACTCAGGACCAATCCTCCGGACTGTATCCCTTCTAGTCCACCAAATACTGAACACTTGACAGGAGTCCAAAAGCCGTCTGACGGTGTAAATGGGATTGATCATCCAGTAGGCGAGGAGGAGACGGAGCTGGAGCAGCAGGGGACACAAAGGCTTGAGCAGCGACACATGGAGCCTAGCAATGTATGAATTCCTCAGCTGCTGGAACTCCCACCTCGGACTCCTGTTGGGGAAAAGGAGTGGTTGCGGCTCAAAGGCGACATTCCAGTGGAGGAAGACTGGAGACAGTTGTATGTGTATTCTGCCCACACCAATTGAGCATTCCGAATGGATGGGCTGGAGGCAGCAAGGCAGCAGAGTGGTCTCCAAGTCCTGATCGACTCTTTCCGTCTGGCCATTAGATTGTGAATGGAACCCTGAAGAGAGGCTTGTAGAAGAACAGAGGAGGGAACAGAATGCTTTCTAGAAATGTCAGACAAACTGCGGACCCCGATCAGAAACGATACATGTTGGTTCATCAGGGACGCTGTTTCACAGGCAGATGGATTTTTGGCCAGTGCAATGAAATGTGCCGCTTTGGATAACCAGTCAACAATGACTAGGGTGTTTTGCCTGAGACCTGTGATAAAATCCACAGAGAGGTGAGACCACGGTCATTGAGGAACAGACAGCAGTGGAGAAGACCAGGACAGGAGGACACTGTATACAGCAATAGGCTGTAATAAGAAAAACATAAATGTGGAATGTGCTGGGGTGCGTTCGTGACCGATAGGAACATGTGGGATGTGCGCTGTGCTCAATTGTGATGCGAGGATATTCCGACGCTGCCTCTCATTTTCCCCAGAGCAGTCTTGTGTCAGTTGAGCCACCCTGACTCAGCAGTTATATTTCCCCATTTTGCTATTGTTAGGAACAGATTTTTTCGAGTGAGTTGTGACACTCGGGAAGAAAATATGCAATTGCTAGTAGCTAAGAGCTGGCGGGAAAGTATTTTTCAGGTGTCTTACTTTAAAACAATGGCGGTAAGAGTTGTGGTAAGAGTGTTGTGCAGGTGCTGTTTTTGGTCATCTCTCGAGTCAGGATTCCGAAATAATTTTCAGCAGTAAGGACCAGCGTTTACCACTACCTAACTGATGGGTTAGTAGAGCGTCCGAACCCTGAAATCTATGATCCGGATGTTCGTACACAAGGATAGTCGCAATTGGGATAAGTGGTTGGATCCTCTGATGTTTGCAGTCCGGGAGGTGCCACAGGCCTCCATGGGGCTTTCCCCCACTGAACGGCTGTTTGGCAGAACCCCGCGGGGCATGCTGGACCTGATTAATGAAAGCTAGGAGACAGGTCCCAGTAACAGTAAGAACGAAGTGCAATACATTATGGACCTGTGAGCAAAACTCCATGCACAGGGGCGGTTATCACAGGAGAATTTGCTCAAGGCCCAGGAACGTCAGCAGGGGCTGTACAACAGGGGGCTAAGCTACACAGTTTCTCACCGGTAGACAAGGTACTTGTATTACTCCCATCCTCTTTAGCTTCAAATTACTCGCCAAGTGGCAAGGGCCCTTTATGGTCACAAGGCATGTGGGCAATGTAGATTATGAGCCCAGGCGTGACAATTCACTTCACGGCCCTATAGGTTGCCGGCACACAAACAAGAAATAGTCTGGAGAGAATTAGAGGCAATGCTGAAGATGGGAATAATAGAAGAGTCATTCTACGAGTTGTAGAGGGCTGTAATGTAAAACACTGGTCACTGCAGGCAGTCCACCACATAGGTCACTATGGCGGCAGTTTCGGCTATAGAGAGCGGGTAGTTACAATTTGTTACAAGTCAGTCCTGCTAGGTTTTCCTTATGCTTGTTCACTTAACCAGGTGATTTCAATTATTAGTCGGTGTTATTGAAATCACCTGGTTAAATAAACAGGCAGAAGGAAAACCTGGCAGGACTTGTACTTTCTGAATTCTGAGTGGGTAGCTGATGCCAAGGAGAAGTGAGTTGCAAATGTCCAGTCGGGAGGAGATGAAGGCGTGAATGAGTGTTTCAGCAGCGTGGGGTGTGAGAGAGGGTCTGATTTTGGCAATGTTGCGGAGATGAAAGAAGGAGGTTTTAATGACATGGCGGATATGGGGCTCAAGGGAGAGGGTGGAATCAAAGATAACACCAAGGTTGCGGGCCTGGGGAGATGGGGAGACAGTGGTGACGTCGATGGTGAGAGTGGGGTTATTAATTGTGTGGATTTAGAGCCTATGAAGAGGAATTCTGTTTAATCGCTGTTGAGTTTGAGGAAGTTGTGTTGCATCCAGGTTTTAATAGCTTAAAGGAGTTGTGGGAGAGGGAAGGATTGTGGGGGGATTTGGTGCTGAGGTAGATCTGGGTGTCATCGGCGTAACAGTGGAAGTCTAGGTTGAAGTGGCGTAGTATCTGACCAAGGGGGAGGATGTAGATGATGAAGAGGAGGGGGCCAAGTACGGAGCCTTGGGGAACGCCTTGAGTAACTGTGGCTGTGGCAGAGGTGTGGTTATGGAGAGAGATGGAGTAGGATCTGTTGGAAAGGTAGGAACGGAGCCAGCTTAGTGCAGTACCCTCGATACTGAGGTCTTTGAGTCTGGTAAGCAGGATGTTATGGCTCACGGAATCAAAGGCTGCACTTAGGTCGAGGAGGATAAGGAAGTGGAAGGAACTGGTGTCTGCAGAGGTGAGGAGGTCATTGAGGACTTTGAGGATAGCAGTTTCTGTGCAGTGGAGGGGGCCGAAAACCAGGGGGGTTCGAATTGATTATTGGTATGAAGATGGGTTTGGAGTTGTGAGGCGACGATGCGTTCCAGGGTTTTAGACAGAAAGGGGAGGTTGGATATTGGGCGGTAGTTGTTGAGGGAGGAGGGATCCAGACCAGGTTTTTTTAGGATTGGGGTGACAGCAGCAGTTTTGAAGGCAGAGGGGACAATTCCAAGAGACAGTGAGGAATTGAAGATGTTAGTGAGGTAGGGGCATATGGCAGGGAGGCAGGACTTCAGGAGGGGAGTAGGGAGGGGGTTGTGGAAATAAATATTTTCTGGTTTATTATTTTATAGCAGCTAGCTTGAAGTGTTTAGTAATATCGATTGTTTGTAATCAATAAAGAACAAATATGTATTTCTTAATTGTGTTTAGTGAGAAGAATTCTGTTATGGGTTAGAGTCTGGATGGGCGTAGGACAGGAATGAATACAGTTTGTGAGTCTGTGTTACAACAGGATAGGTAATTGCAGGAAGGAGACCCCCACAGCAGTGTTGGGTTTCAAGAGATAACCCGGAGAGGAATGCGATCACATGCGATCACGCTGCTGGGGTCAGCAGCAAGGGAGAGGAGAGTCTCAGCCAATAAGAGGCTGCTAACACCCTCGCATAGATAAAGCAACTCCTTATATAGAAAATATAGGTTGACCAGTTTCCACAGCCTCCTAAGACTATATAAGGTTGGGTCAAGCTTAGGCAGTCAGACTTCTTGACCTGACTGGTGACTGTTGTTATTGGTTAGTGATTGAAGACCCAGAGCTCTGTACTTGTATTTTTAATCTATAATTAAAGCTGATTTTATAGACTTGGACACATAGTTTTCCTCCTAATTTCCACTCCATAAAAGAACATGCGGAACTGGCGTATATAGGCGCAGATTCCAACAGGGTCAAGGGAGCAGGTAATGGATTTGGAAGAACTGATGAGTTTGGAGATTTCAGAAGGGGTGACTAGGTCAAACTGGGAGAGGAGGCAGTGTGGAGTAGGGGGGGTCGGGAGGTCAGGAGAGATGGGGAGAGGAGGGGCCATGGTTGGTGCTGGAGTAGATGCTGGAAGGTCGAATACAGGTGATAGAGATTGATAATTAATGTTGATTTTGTCAGCAAAAAAATTGGAGGAATTAGTTCCAGAGATCCGGAGTAGAAGCAGGGAGGGTGTTGGTCCGAGGCTTGAGGAGGTTGTTTGCTGTGTGGAAGAGGGTTCTTGGATTTTGGCAGGGGTTGGTGAGGATGGTGGAGAGGTAGGCAGACTTGACAGCAATGAGGGCATCTTTGTAGGCAGTGAGGTGGAGTTTATAGGCTTCATGATGGACTGTGAGAGATGAAATGAAAATTCTTGGCCGAAGCCAAAACCAAATATGATGAAAAACTTGGCCGAAAGCCGAAGGCCGAATACCGAACACGTTTTTTCTCGTTTTTTCCATTTATTTTGCCATTTTTTTCACCATTGCATAAATTCAATAGTCAAAATGTGATTTTTACTATTTTGTCTTTTCAAAGAAAAAAATCAATGACAAAAACTACAATTCCAAAATATTTATTTAGCACTGAACATTTTACATTCCAGCAGGCATAGGCTACCAACAAGGCACAATATAAATGCAAAAAAGTGGATGGACCCACAACAAATGAATAATTGTCCTAGACATATGCCTACTTATTTAGGAAAAGTGTCAGGTTCTTCTTAATGAAAAGTAGCTTCTCTGCTTTCCCACATTCAATTCAGTTCCTCTTCTCATCGAGGACATGAGATGCAGCACTAAACAGTCTCTCGCTGTCAGTGCTTGTGCATGGAGCAGACAAGTACATATAGGAATGGAATAGTTAAATGTTTAAATATTGCTTATTTTTGATAGTTGCTCATTTCAGAACAATTAGGCCTCAGAGATAATGAATGGTTAAAAACCGGTGCAGGCCTAGGCTACTATTTTTCCACAATGAGCTATAAAATAGGCTATAATAAAAATATATACTTTTTTACTGGATCTTGGTGTCCCGTTATACAGAATGAATGACACCTGCCAACCAATTAGAAAATAGTAGGCCTATTTCTCCTATCCGGGGTAGCACGTAATTTAATAATTTAATTGAATTCATTAGGCTAACTAACATTAACAATGAGCAATACATTTGTATTGCTCAACTAAATTGTTTGTTGACAGCCTCTAAGAGTGCACTTTTAGTTGCTTTCACTCCGTGGTCTGTTTCAGCCTCTTTGTTTAGTGCTGCAAGGAAGGTGATAACATCTGCCACAGATTCCTCAGATGAGCTTATCTCTTTTGTTAGTTGCTCAAAGGGGGCAAGAAGAGAGAGAACGTTCTCGATTAACAGCCACTGGTGTGCGGTGAATGTCGCAGGCAGATCATAATCTGCTGTGTATGCAGCCAGCACTCGCTTTTGTGCAAAAAGGCTTTCCAGCGTATAATATGTAGGCTACTGTTCCACCTTGTGCTTACATCTTGTTTTAGACATTTTGTTGGCATCGCAAACTGCCCTTGGATAGACTGTAGGCGCGCATAGGCAAGCTGAGAATGCTTAAAGTGGCCAACTATTTTCCTGCCTATAGCTATCACATCCGCTATACTGCGCTGACTTATCACTCCCTCATTGACTGCTAGTTGAATTGTGTGTGCCATGCACCATATGCCATTCAGATCGCTGTCTTCCATGGCTTTGGCCATATTTCTTGCGTTGTCACTGACTACCGCGTGCACTTTAGATTGGTCGATATGCCAAGTGTCAAACATGTTGTCGAATGCATCGGAGATGGCTGCAGCTGTATGGGACCCCCTAAACTTTTGTGAGTCAATCTACCTTTTGTAGATTGAAATCTGTGTCGATTCACTGTGCGGTTAAACTCAGCAGACTGGTGGGGATTACATCTGAGCTCCATATATCTGTCGTGAAGCTGAGGGCTGCAATATCTGTAGCCAAGGGTTCATGGACGTGAGTTGAAACAACATTATACATCTCAGTTAAGCAAACGTCTGAGAAATACCGTCTACTAGGCATGGTGTAACGGGGCTCAATATAGTCTGTAAGCCTGCGAAATCCAACGTCCTCTACAACCAAGAATGGTTGATCATCCAAGGCGATGAATTCCATAATCTTTTTATTAATGCCTTTAGTTTAGGCAATGTGGTTGGCACATTTTTTTTGCCTTTTCTAAGAAGTCAGCCACAGATGGAGTGGGTGTACTGGGAGGAACTTTTCTTTTCGCTGCTGCTGCTGCCCCTGTGTCTTTCTCGTATTCTGGATACTGTTCCGGGTGCCTTGATTTTAAATGATAAATTAAGCTTGTAGTGCTGTACGTTTTTGCAGATGTACCCCCTTTAGACAGTTTAGCAGAACACTGTCTGCAAACGGCCATTCTTCCATCTTCCTGACACTTTAAAAAGCTTCCACATTGCTGACATGTTTGCTGCAATTAAAGCTTGGTGTGTCTCACGCTGTTTGCTAGGCTATTTGGTCGCGTCATCAAACAAGTCATTGTTCTGTGAAATGTATACAGCCTTTTCACTTATTCGTCCGAACACCGAAAATGCTTTTTCATTTTCAGCCGAATAATTTTGGTTGCCGAACATTCGATACATCCCTAGTGTTTATAGGGTGTTTTGCTATTTGACCTATCCGTGTCTGCAAGGGCTGGTAAGTGTTGAGCGAGAGTAAGCGCAAGCCAGAGAAACACACACAGGCGGAATTGCGGGTGCAACGCTTTTAAGCATTGTTTTAATAAAAGGAACACACACGTACAGGGCATAAGCCAAAACAATGACCAACAGCACATAGTGCTGTTGGTCAAACTTAAATAGTCCCACAATCACAGCTGAGTAGGCGCACCTGTGGGGCTAATCCCTCACAGGTGCGCAGATCGGGCAGGCACGCACGGAGCGCGCATAGGCCTGTGCGCGACAATCGTGACAGTGTCTTATTTGTACTGATAAACTATAGATTATATATCACTCTGCTATACTGCTATACTGTGCCCTGCTTTAGCTGACCATATTGTATCATACTGTGATGTTTGGTTTTGATACCTGTGTGGAGGTTTAATGTGGTCATTAACTGATTATTATATATCAGATGTGCTGACAAAGCAAGTAGGCCTACATGATTGCAGCTATGAATATTTCTTTGAAGCTAGTACAAGTTCCCCCCTGGTAAATTACAATTACAATTAGGTCAGTTAGAAGACACTTTTATCCAAAGCGACTCATGGTGCTATTACAGGGAGCAGATAGGGGTTAAGCATCTTGCTCAAGAATGCTTACAGGTAAGCAAACTCTGGGGCTCAAACCCACAACCTTCTGGGTGGGAGTCCAACACCTAGACCACTAGACTACCCTGCCCCCATGGTAAAAAAAATTGAGTTTGGTATAGTTTGCACACTGCTTACAGTGTGAACATCTGTAAAGTTTATCTCGTGGCCCTCCAACTGGGCCTGACTCCGTTCTCTGCGCCCTCTTTACTTCTGTCTCCAGACTACTAGAGCAAGCATCTTTGACTGGGGTAGAATGTTTACAGGTTCCTTATCCTTCTAAGAGGTGTCAAATTGGCAGGAGAGAGCTTTGATGTTCTTGCTGTCATGGTGATAGGACAGGGTAAAATTAAAATGGTTAAAAAACAATGTCCACCGGGCCTGGCGAGAATTCCAACTGCTTTCCACTTTGAATGTATGACATGTTCTTGTAGTCAGTGTCACGATCGGCGCGCATAGGCCCATGCGCGCTCCGTGTCCCTCTTCACCAGTGCGCACCTGTAGGCTGATTAGACCTACAGGTACAGGTTTCACCAACAGAACAAGTTGCTGTTGGTCATTGTTTTGGCTTATGCCCTGTACGTTGCGGGTGCAACGCTTAAAAGCGTTGCACCCGCAATTCCGCCTGTGTGTGTTTCTCTGGCTCGCGCTTACTCTCGCTCAACACGCACCAGCCCTTACAGTCAGTCCATACCACAAACAAATGCATCACTCCCTCCAGCCAGTGACGCCACTCTTCCAATGCCTCTTTTAGAGTCTAGAGTTCACAGTTGCCAACGTCGGAGTTGCTCTTCAACGAGGTAAGATGGCTAGAATAGAAAGCACAGGGATGGAGCTTGTCTTCCTGCTGAGGCAGAACTTCCTCAATTCCAACATCATCAGACATCACCTCTCGGATAAATGGTAATAAGGCATCTGGGTATTTGAAGATTGGGGCAGAAGTGAAGCTTGAGCCTGATGAAAGCCTTCCTGCTTCCGGTGAGGTGGACTTTTTGGTGAGCGCATTAATGGGTGCTGCAACAGCACTAAAATTCCTTATAAATCTACGGTAAATCCCATAAAACATCTCTCCTGCTTTGCAGTAGCAGGTTGGGGCCAGTCCCTCATTGCGTGCACTTTGGATGCTTGAATTGGAGAGAACATACCCCAGGAATGAGATAGAGCTGACATGGAATTTAAACTTGTCCGTCTAGATGAACAAGTGATTGTCCAGCAGTCTCTTCAGGACCCGATGTACAGTACTGAACATGTTCCTCCTTGGTTTGTGACCAGAAGGTCATCCAGGTATACAAACACAAACCGGTTCAGCATATGCCGTAGTACATTGACTAGAGCCCTTTGGCCTGACTAACACCCCAGGTACTCATAGTGGCCTGTGGATATATTAAAAGCTGTTTTCCACTCATCACCCTGCCAGATACGGACTAAATTATAGGTATTGCACAGGTCTATCTTAGTGAAGGTAGTGGCCCCTTGTATATGTTTTAAAGCAGATGCCAGCAAGGGGAGATGATACCAGTTCTTTGTGGTGGTGTTATTGAAGGACTGGTAAACAATACATGGATGAAGGTTTTTAATTCAACAACGTTCACTTAAATTATTGTACTTCTTTTACATCAACACACCAGTTGATCTATATTTACAAGACCAGGTGGAGAGACTGTCTCCACAGCCTTCAGATCAAGTATTTAACAAATCTAAAGCCTAGTGGATGTGACAGCAGAACAGAGGAGTTGATTTTCCCTTCATATATTTATTTGCACGTCTACATGTCACCCGCTATTGGCTACATGCACATCTACATGCAGATTGCTTTACATCAAAAAGAAGGGAAAGGGGCAAAAAAATATTTAACTTAGGTGATTAGTGAATCCCGCTGTGTGATTGTGATGGACTCAAAAAGGAATTGTTAGCCATTGATTTGAGGTCTAGACTTTTTTACCATTTGTTATTCTTGACCAGAGTATTTCAAGTAAGAAAATATAAGCTTTAGAGCTTTGGAGCTTTTATAATTTAAGTACAATTAAAAGCATATGCTTCTACCACCTCTGGCTAAAACTAGAGCTAATACAAAACAACTTTTCTCAACACTAGAGACAGCGAAACTGCTAAGCGTAACAGGAGGGTAGTTTTGCCAGCGTGAGCCATGATTGGAGTATCCACCAGCAATGGACATTCAAGACTCAGCACTGGAGAGAAGCACAAGAAGTTATTTGTAGAGGACACAACAGGTGGTCACAATTAGAGGTGATGACATGATTTTCACGTGTGCTGTGCCTGAGAGCGCCAGTGGCTGTGTCATTTCTGTGAAGATGCATACTGTATATGTAAAAGTATAAAAAATAAATTATTTAACCTGCACAGATTTGAGCAAATATGCCATATTTGCTCAGAATGCTTGTCTTCTAAATGATGTAGCTAATTATATCTAGCTAACTATTTTACTGAGGCTCCACTAGATGTTCCTCATTAACCGAAATCCAGTTGTAGTGGATGTGTTGTTTTGATTGTTGCTGCTTACAGGAGCCGTTTGTACTTATGTACTTATGTATGTACTGTATGTCTATGCGTGTGCGCATATGTGTGTGTGTCATACTTGAAGTAGCAGAGGATGGAGGCAGCAGCCAGTAGCGACACCAGGCTGATAGAGTAACCCAGTGTGTAGATGATATGCAGCCTCTCAAATACCTTCTGAGACAAACACACACACACACATTCCAGAGAGTTAAAGTTCCTCTGCTGTCAGACTATATAACATCAAAGCTACATAGGATAACTGGTCAAATATTAGTATGCTAATAGTTCTCCCTAAACCCCATGTAAACTAACCAGCAGAACATGAGAGCCCTTGGATTTGTCCATTCACGTGTCTCTGTACTGAATAGTACAGTGGAGGGAAATATACTCTCACATAGGAAGTGATGTGGTTTATGTGTCAAGTTAAGAGTTACCACGGTAACAGATGATGCGCTCTGCCTCGCTACCATGGACAAAGCTACAGCTAAAGGGACTTACTGTTATTGTGTGTGTGTGTGTGTGTGTGAGTACCTCATTGTGGCTGTGGTATTGTGAGCCCAGGTAAGTCGTGCACTCGCTGTAATTGGCCCAGGTGCGGTTGATGGTTTGAACCTGCTCCCAGCTGCCCCAGGCATCACACAGCCTGTAGGCCCTGCCTGGCCCAAGAGCAGAAAGTCAACATTACACCGTTAACTCAGAAAACATGCATTAAAAAATAGAAGTGCAGCAGAGATCACAAAACTATATTATTAATACCATAGAGGTAAAAGCAGCTGTTAATCAGAATTTTTAAATTATTAAGTAAATGCAATCATTTTATAGCCTGTTTAAAATAATCCTGATATTGCAAGCTTGGCCTCTAGGATTTGCTCTGCTTTACAGTCTGGGAAGTGGGAACTCTCATTGGTAAAACCATCAGTCAGGTAGAGAACCACCAACCAATCAGCTTCCAGTATTGTGATCCGCAAATCAACTGTGTTTAAAATCAATTTGTTGTTCTGATTATTTGCCTGCTAATGGTTGGATTGACAACGCCTTGCTGACAAACATTTATACCTTATCAATGATTTTACTCCTGACTGTTTAGCATGGATTAGCATGGATGGTAACTAAGGAGTGACCAATACAACCAGAGCTCCCGGTATTACCAGCAGGTCTCCTGGTTGGTTTTACCTCGGTGGTTAAAGTCGTAGATGTACTCTGGACACTGGACTGAGACCAGCTGGCCGGCGCCCCCCCAAGGCCAGCAGATGATCCCGTCCCACTCTGGGGAACAGTCACCTTCTGCACAAACACACCAACAACATTGTGAATCAAGTTTTTGTTCAAGGCCTAGAGGAGTCACACTCATCATACTAGACAGCTGTATTCTGTGTCTCAAATAGTGTCTATTTGTGTGTGTGTGTGTGTGTGTGTGTGCATGTTAGTGTGTGTGTGTGTGTGTGTCATTTAGAGGGTGTGTTTTGGGGGGGGGGGGGGGGGGGGGGGGGGGGGGGGGGGGGGGGGGGGGGGGGGGGGG